>JAQZBX010020347.1:0-20451 GCA_029593785.1 Cabassous unicinctus
TGACTCCACCCATGTGTTTATTTGTGTTCACATGGATGATCATGCCCATTTAAATGGCTCAGTATGCAACTGGAATTTTCTTTCAACATTTGAAATGCACAAAACTTTGACCCTAAAATTCTACCTCAAGGAATTTGTGCTTTGATTCTTCAACCAATTATATACATAAACAATATCTACATATAACTGCAAATATCTCTGGTAAAGATTTGGGAGATGGGGATACAAGGTTGGGACTTTGACTTTTTACTTTCCAAGACATAGTTTTGCTTTATGATAAGCAGATTTCACTGTTTATTCAAACAGTGATTTTACTAAAAAAAAAATAATAAAGGGCTGAGAATGAAATGATCAACTTGAATATTGGGTCCATGGCTTGATTCAGTGATCAGTTGAGCATTTTGGCACCAACACATTATTGTGATGTCACCAAAAGAGGTCATTTTGACATTGTAATAGCTTTAAAACATTTTTAATAAAACTAAATATCCACCCCTTGCCTCAGTTGACTCTAACTTTCAAGGATATTCCTAGACCACTTGATTTCCCCAAGGCCTTTAGAAGAGAAATGAATTAGTCAGGGGCCTGCCCTCACAGAATATGCGATGAATTCTTCTAAGTCAGACCCTTGGGACTGCCCTGTGAAAACTGAGCACCATTATCACCTCATATTAGGCAATGTGTCAGGTCACAAATTTCACATACCTTCTCAAGTTCCTCGTTTTTAATATCAAAGTGACTTTAAGAGATAATAAATATTCTTGAAAATCTTTCTTATTTTCTATTTCCTTCCTGTTCCTTTTTAACTTCCATTTAGTTTTCTTTTCCTCTATCATTTTTCTCCCTAAGGGCCCCTTATTAGTAAAAACAATTATTAAAAGGAGAAAGAACTGGAAGAAGGAAAAAGAAAGTCTTCCTCCAGAGGGTGACAGAGGAGAGAAGATTTTAGAGTATAAGAGAAGCGGCCTTGGCATTAGGATTCTCCTTGGAGCAGATCATGATAGAAAACTCAGTACTGAAGATTTTTCTAAAATGACATTTACTCATGGATCATTTTCATCCTATATTTGCTTTAATACCTTTGACACTACAGTCACATGATTTTTTTTTTTTTTTTTTTTTGCTAAAGTGTGGTGTAAGTTGGTACATGAGCTCTTATCTGACAAATTACTAACAGCTTCTAAATTAACACCACACATGGGACTTTTATGCTTTCAGTTATTCTTCAACTCCTAGGAATCACACACTACACAGAGATGGTTACCCTTATTTTACTCAATGCCTACTATAGGGAGAACACAGGCCTTAACACCCAGCAAGCAGTTTTGAGGGAAATTATATTTTTTAATGAAATAATAAATCATGTTTTCCAGATTTTTATGTATAAGGAAACTATGTTCCTCTGAGTTGAAAAAGTAACCTCTAGTGAGCAACAGCTTGTAGTGTGTAGCAGCAATAACCACAGGGGGATAAATCAGTTCACCAGCCTAGAGAGACACACCATTATGCCATGAACTGAAATTCCTTTTGATACCCATAATCATACATTATATACACAAAATTCTTAAGAGTTTCACCTTGGTTATCAGCATATTGCTTCCATACAAAATCAATGCCATCAAAGCTTTAAGAGTCACAATTTATTTATTGTTATTTTTGAAATAAGCAAAATAATTAAAATATTCTAAGTAATTTGATACAACTGAGAAATCAGTGGACCATTAATGCAAGTAAATTATTACTGGTTATAAAACCTTTCACTTGAATTTTTCTTGGAGTGTTTCCCCAAATATTTCTACCTTTATTATTTTATTATTTACACAGTCCCAAAGACTGTGTAAAAGAACCTAGGCAGTTATTGTTATTCCCATCTCACAGAAGAGAAAAGCAAGGTCTAGAAATGGTAACAATTGCTTGGGCTGTCAGTGCCAGAGCTAGAGGTTAAAATCTGTATCCCCAGATGCTCTGCTCCCAATTCTCATCTACACTCATCCTTTCTAACTCAATAGTTCTTTAAACAAAGCAAAAATCAGAAAGCATTGTGATACTTTCAATTCTTCAATGCTGCTGAAACAGTAAAGCCCAAGCTGTACCTGTATCTTGAACATGTTTTGGATACAGCCGATACAATGACAATCCCACAGACCAATCATACACCCCATTGGCTTTTGCCAATTCTCATTTTTACTGGCAGCTGTGTTTCAAGGAAAAGCTGGTGAACTGCAGGGAGTAGATAATAGGGACTTCTCAAGGTATCAGTACAACATCCAGACCACAGCAAAAAGCATATAATCTACGGCATCTGTTTAGAATGGGAAGGACAGCAAAAAAGTCACAGCTGAATCCCAAGAAACCCTCAAAATGAGAACACTTTGTTTATGAATCAGCCACCGGTCCTCTGGTTTGAGAATTAAAGAGTATCCAGCCATACTGTGGTCCTCTCCATATATTTAATACAGATGCCACCAAAGAGCAACAGTAGTAGTGGCAGAAATAATACAGTTATTATTAACTGAGAGCCTAAGTTCCAGGCACCAGGCTAGGGGTATATGTATATCATTTCATTTATCCTCATTACCCAAGATAGATGATCATGTCTTTTTCTTATTTTTTTTCCGAAGCTGAAACAAACCATGAAGAACCCTAGGAAGAGAGTGTGGCCAGGTGACTATTTAAGAAGTACAAGTCTTTTGATACTATTTTTCGATTATTGGCCATATTTTGACATTATACTACTACTGCTCATCTGATTTAATGAATTGAAACATTTAGATATATTTTAGCCTTTTAAATATAGAGTTTGATGACTATTTTGCAAGAGTTTAATCAAGGGGGAACAAAGGCTTTATTAATCCGTTTTCTCACTCCTTTTATTTGCACTTTATGCTTGTTTATTATCTGCTAGAACATACTCCTCATACGGCTTGGAATGAAAGAATGATCCATCTCCTCATTACCGATCCTCTTCTTGGTGATGAAAAACAAAACAAAACAAATGAACAAAGGGAAATGTCTTCCCGTCACTTCTCAGTCTTCCCTGCCGCTGCTCAGCTGTGATGTTAAAGAGTAGGGTTTAATGAAAGAAAGTGAGAAGGTGAAAAAGAAAACAAACAAACAAACACGAAATAAACACTAATGAGGGTGTGTTTAGTTATATGGAAAGATTACTGAGGAGGGGCAGTGCTTTTCTCTGTGCCTAGAGAAGGTTAACACAGGATCCCGCAAGGTCAAAGAAGCCCATCCTTCCTCACCCATTCATTCCGCACCCTGGCAACCAGCTTCTCCAGTCAGAGCAGCTTTCATGAAGTTTAATTTCTGATTGTGGAGTGAAAAAGAATCTATTTTCCATCACCAGCCGTAGTTCTAGAGAAACACCCAGAAGTGGCATGGGGTTTCTTTAGATTGCCTGCATCACTGGTGGGGCATCTCAGGAGCAAGCCTTTCAGGCCTCAGAGTCCAGGCGACAGAGCCCCAGTCTGGTCGGCAGGCTTATTGACACCTGCCCCTTAGACTGGGAATGAAGAAGCAAATTCCCATCTAGCAATGCGGAGCCACTGAAAAACAAAATGTTTTAACGCTTCAAAGGAGAGCCAATTACAGCTGTCGAAACTCTAAAGCAATGCCAAATTAGAATGAAATTGTGTAGTCATAATATCATTCCGAAAATGTCTTTAATCAGTGAGCGTTCAAGCTCTGTGGTGTGAGCATCACACCGAAAATACCAAACACACACAAGGGCCAAACTTGGACTGAACCCCCAAACCTCTAAGAGAGAATGATGGTTTTGTGTCCCTGGTCCCCAAACCTGGAAAACTTACTCATGCTTTCCAACAGACCACCCCTTTGGGGAGTGGGAGAGAGGGATGACCAACGACAAGTAAAAGGAGAAACCTTGAAGTGCAGCTGCTATCCCAGCAACAACTACCTGGCTGAGGCAGGACATGCTGCTCTAATGTTCTATGTCCAGTATAAATATTAACACTTTGGCAGGAATAAATTGAGATCTTTGAAGTTGAAACATAGAGCCTTAACTGGGCTCTCATCCTCTACATTTCACTGAGTGAATAACCTAAATTACACAGAACGGCAGTAAATTGGCTCATCATAGCCCTGTTCTAATTTTAAAAGGATAAAAAAACTTTAAAAACCAGGCAGCCTAGCATGTAGTGCCGAAGGGCCTAGTGGAGACTGCTAAATGGCTGCCAGGGTCTTTCTCCCGAAGGTCATGGGTTCAAATTCAACCAAGTACCATTCAACACCTACTGTTAAATTTGTGTGCGCCCTCAACATAATGTTCCTAATAGGTACGCTGACAGCTTGTATTTGTCATTCTTGCTGACTCCCTCAAGAGTACAGTGGATGGCCAACCACACGTGGAAATTAAATCATCTCCTGGCATATAAAGGTGATCCTTACAAAATGTGAACTCTGAGGCACTGGAGAGAATCTTGCCTTCATGCTCTCTGTTGTCTGCTTGTCTCCCAGCTCCCCCAGCTCCAAGGAAAAACTACAGCAGCTCTCCGACTGTCAGCCTAACACCCTGATGAGTCCTAGACAGATTTGAAATTTTAAAGATATACACGCATGCCCACAAGAACAGCATTTTCCAAACAACATAATAAATCCCTTAGTTTCAACAGAGCATTCACTTGCAGTGATAAAATGCCAGGTCACAAGTCAAATTTTGATTCCATTACCAAACATTATCCTTGAGCTCTAAATGGAAAGTCGGTACAATTCACCAGCTGTCAGGCTCCAGTTTTCCCCCACCCTGAACAACAAAGAATAACAGACTAAACAGTTATAGCTGCTGGAGTCACTACTTGATTAGATTCTTAATGATTGGCTGGGTCCACAGGTCACTTCTGGCCAGTCACTCAACAAACAGACTTCAGCCATTCGGATCCTAGGTTTCTGCTTGGAATTTCATTGAATTCAATGAAGAAATCAACCATCAATCAAAAGAAATTTGGGATGACTTAGAAATACTCAAGATAATTAGATGGTTTCTCTTATGAATAAACAAAAGTGATATGATTGATATACTCCCAGAGTTGAGATTTCCAGGGAGTACCTTCCACAGGATGTAAATGATTCAAACCTTTGGATTTGATGTTGACAACAGATAGGGCGGACAATGCTCTATAAGGGGTACCACCAGGGTGTGTTAGTAGTGGGTATCTGAGGGGTGCTCAACAACTGTGCTACCCCAAGAGTACATACAGATCACCTGGCTATGGGGGTGGGGTAGGGAAGTGGGCAGTGAGAGTAGGGGTGGGGGTGGTAGCAGCATCCATATGAAATCCTGTTCTCTCACATCATTCTAGTAGCCCAGTTCCCCCAGCTTTTCTTGTCCACTGGAAGACGTCCTCATTACCAAGAGTGAGAAAATGAGCTGCCTATGTCCTTTCTTTTGATTACCAGCAATCATTGAACCTCTGCTACCAGATGGTGGAGAGACTTTGAAGTTTTGTGTTGTCACCCAGACACTTGGGAAATCAGTCTGGGAGGTGGGAAGGAGGGCAAAACTTTGCAAAGATTTCCTCCTGCTAGGCAAGGGTAAACTCTAACAACCGTGACCCCTAAAAGAAAAAAAGCAATAGATGTTGAAGCGCCCTGGCCCCCGCCTTAAATCTCTAGATGGAGCTCTTTGCTGTGGAGGTGGGCTGAAGTTGGTTTTCTCGACTGTGATTAGAGCCCACCCTGCCAGCACTAATCCCACATCTGCCCAGCTATCTATCAATCATCCCTCTATCTTTACTTATAACTTATTCTATCTGCCTACCCAGTAGAAATTGATCATTTCGGCTGGCGATTCTATCCCAAATGGCCATTTCCAAGATAGCGAACGGACAATACATTTTCTAAACTAAAGCAGTCTAGGGGGATTTTCAGAGCCTGAACTAGCGTTCAGCGGGAAACCTTTCTGAGCTTTTGGCCTGATATTCCAAAAGGGTCTTGCAGCCTTTCCTCCTCCAGGACTCTGGGCCCACCTAATCTTCGGGTTCCTCCTTACCAGTTTGGCCCCTTTCCTTGAGAGGCTCAGTTTCACGGGTTCTCGCCACGTAGTACAAATATGGGGCCCAAATATGTTATGACTGCCGTCAGGCGCTGGGCTGGGACGGGAAGAGAGTGAGGGGCGGTACCAGAGGAGGGTGAGGCATGAGGACTGGCCCAGACTTTGCCGGATCCCCCGCAAGGTGTCAGAAATTCAACGTCAAGGCAGCCAAGGAGACGCGGGTCGGGAACCGAACCTAGCACCTTCGGCTGGGCCCTTGGAGCCGTAGTGACGTGGCTCCATCAGGTGGAAATCGTGCGGTCCTCCCCCGACCCAGCTCAGGAGAGATAAAGATGTCTAAATAACAACAACCGCCGCCAACACAACGCGGCCAGGGCACCGCAGGGGAAGGGGACGCCCTCTCGGCTGAGGCAGCGGCTGGGGCTTGTTTGTAGGTTCGCAATTCACCATGATAAATGTAAAGACCAATTAAGGTTTGATCCGTGCACTCGGGAGGCAGACGGCGGCTGATAGTGGAACCAATTAACGAGCATGTCCCCTAATTCCTGCCGCTGCCGCCGGGCGCACCGCGGATCCCCAGACGCCTGCGGCGGCCGCCCCCAAGCCCCGCGCGCCCCCATCCCGGCCCTGGAGGGGGGCGTCCTCCTCCAGCCAGAAGGTGCGAGGCGCGGGGCCCCGGGGCGGTGGGGAGGGGCACGCGGGGCCGGGAGGCGCGTAGCCATCCGCCTACTGTGCCAACTGTTTGCAGCCGGGCGGGGTGGCTGGGGCACGCCCGAGTGGTCTGCGCCGGGCGGGGGCGGCGGAGGCGGGAGAAGGTGCAGAGCGCCAAGCCGGGCAGTGCCCCCGAGGGCGGAGGACAGGTGGCCACGCGACTGCCGCCAGGTAGCAACGGCTCGGGGGCTGCGCGGCGCGGCCCCAAGGTTTCGTCCGCCCCGGGGGCCCGTCTCACGGCTCTCCGCCCCGGGGGTGGGTTGGGGCGGGTTGTGGTGGGTAGCAGTGGGTGGAGTGGGGCTGGAGGCCGCACCCCCAGGCCCGGTACGCTTCAGCCTCTCTCCTTCGGCTCCCCTTCCCCTTCCGGCTCATCCGACTGCCCCAGACGTGACCCCAGCGCAAGGTGTTGGCGCTGCGCGCAGTCCGGGCGCGCGTGATTAATGGCCCCCAGGTCCGGGGCGGTGCAGGCACGCGACCCTTGCTCGTCCGGCCGGGGTGTGAGGGTATCTGGGAAGACAGCCCGGTCATGGCAGCAGGAGACCCCCGGACCGTGGCGGCAGCAGAGAAGGAGGAGGAGGAAAAGGAGAAATAGGTGACAGGGGCCAGAGAGGCTCGTCCTCTTCGGTCCCGGGGCTGGCGCCACAGCGGGTGCCCCGCGCCTGCAAAGTTTGGAGCCGCGGGCGCCGCTGTGCGCCGCGCGCTCGGTCCCTCCCAGCGCAGTTCCCTCTGCGGGGTCTGTGCAGCCGCCGCTGCCAGGGCAGGACAAAGGCTCATTAACACGTGATGGGACCGCGCTTCATAAATGGCACTGGAGCGAGAGGGAGCCAGAGACAGCGCACGAGCGGAGAGAGAGGCAGGGACCGGGCAAGCGGGGTGAGGCGACGGGCGCCCCGGTTGGCGGTGACCGGCGGCCCCGCGCCGGGCCCGGCCGGGCGAGCGGGAGGACCCAGAGAAGGCCCGGGGAAGGGGAGAGGCTCGCGGGCGGCCGGAGCGGAGGGTGCGCCACTCCCCCGTCGCTATCGCGGGCCGGTACCGGAGGCAGGGGACGCCGCCGCGCGGGCAGTGCGGACCGACTGACTTACTGACTGACCGACGGAGGCACACCCCGCTCCACCCCACCCATCCTCGCTGGCGTCCGAGCGCCGGCGCCGCCTCCTGCCGCTACTCCCTCTGCCACCTCTTCCTTCTCCACTTCTTTTCCGCCTCCGCCTCTTCTTGGTTCCCGCGGCGCCAGTGCCTTCCCCTGGCCCAGGAGGGGCGCCTCGGCTCCCTGCGGAGCTCTGCGTAGAGGCAGGGGGTACATTTCGTTCTAACGGAGAACCAGCCCCTGCCCTGGGCGAAAGGTGCCAAGGGAGCGTCTCCTCCGAGGACTGGGGGATGCGAAGGGTAAGACCTGGCAGAGTTGCGTTTGGAAATACTTTTTCCTCTTCCCGCCCCCTCGGGTACTGACCAGTGTAGTCCCCAAGTGTCCTCGGTTGAGTTCTTATTCCGTGTGAGCGAATCGTGCGTCGGTGTTTACTTAGCTGCCTGGCTGCAGCCTGTTAACTGTTGTCTGTGCTACTTCTGGAGGTTTCCACCATTTACTATTTATTGGATGTGTGTGCACCTGGCTCTCTGTATACACTGATGTCAGTAGAAAATGTGTAATGTGAATGTTTGAAAAACAGGCGCTTCAGTTGCAGCTTTATGTCTGTAAACCATATCATCAACTAAGTCTTCCCAGAGAAATACATCAGTGTCTGCACCAAACCTTAGAAATGGTCTAAAGTAAAAGATTAAATGTCATATAAAGAAATGTATGTCAAATAATAAACTTTTGATATAGAAAATATAGCTATAGGAGCCACTTTTCTTTGAGGAAAAACAAATGTGCATTTAACTGATACCTACATTTTGAATGTTGATGAAACCATTTAACTCAGAACTGGCCATTTGATGAATAAAGTTGATTCCGCATTTTAAAAAGACATTTCTTGTTGCTAAGGCTCACAATCATAAACGGATCACCTCCTGAATGCAAATGTGTTTGCTGTGATAGACGTTAGACTTGAGAAACTGTCTTTGGCCATTTGGAAGTTGAAAAGCAGCATGCATGTTTCTAATTTTAATAGATTGTTTATCTCTCAAAGCTATTAGATTGACATATGAGACAAAAATATTTAGTAACCCATTAATCATTATGCCTCCCATCTTTTTCTTTTCCTCCAAATAAGTGATATTCTTGCCTTTGTTGTTGCTTTCTTGATATATTCAGCCTCTGCTGCATTTAATCCAATAAGAGATTAGAACAGATTTACTGCTTTTAAACGTGTTGAAATGTATCTCTATTGGTCCCATAACTTCTCATTTTTATTGCCAAGTTAATATCTTTTGAACAATGGGGAAAGGCAATTTCTTAGCGGAAACTCAGTGGACATTGAGCATCAGTGGTGTCACCACTGACATCAATCTATTTTGCAGAATATTGAGAAGCTCAGAGCAACCAACCTTTAAGGTTCCCAAAGGATTTTATCTGATTTAAAGTGTTGCTTTTCTAATCCCACCCTACTGACAGTTTGCAAGGGAAGATATACTGATTGATTTTTCTCTGTCCTTTTTTTTTCCTGGTGCTCCTTCCCCTCCCCTCTCTCTAACTCAGTTAAGAACAATTTTATCACAATAAAAGGTCATTCATAGTTTCTTAAGTGAGACAAATTATTTTCTGATTATATCATAAAAGAACAGAATCCATGCACCTGCAGAATCTTGAACATTGCCTACTGCAGGCGGTTATTTTTAGCCACAATAGCAGTTACCATAGTTGGGCAAGAGGCTTGATGTTGGACTTAGTTTTTAAAAACTAATCCCTTTAGGTTATCAGGAGAACTTAATGGAAATGGACTCTGTTTTGTTTCAAAGATGTCTCCCACTGCAGGCAAGGAGCAATCTTGGCTGAGGTATGTATCAAGTGTCTGATGGGGAGAGGTCTCATTGTGCTCCGAAACCTCCATAGGGGTAAAATGATGCCACAGGCTGGAAATGCGTGGTTCTGACCTCTCTAAAGTAAAATAACTATGCCCATGCACTCGTTGTTAGGAAGACAAATTAGATATTCATGCCCCCAAATTTTAACAGCATCAGTATATCTACGTGTATAAAAGAATGTTAGGACTAGTCTCTTAAATAAGCCGTAGGTGATGTTTAATTTGATGTGTAAAGTTTTTAATTCTGGTGAAAATTAGGTTTCACATTGGGGTAGTGCTTGGCTTTGTTTGTTATCCCCTGTTTTCTTTCTTTTTCTTTTACCCTTTTCCCAGTGGACTGTGTTCCTCTCTGTCTTGCCTGTGAGATTGCTCTTCTCTAATAAGCTTAGCTGCAGGATCAGTGTGTTCTTTTTGGCATTTCAAAATGTTAAAATAGTGAAATTGCTAAATGTTACCAAGATGAAGCTGCTGGAGATGAAATTCTCCAAAAGGACCACAATATTTGCGACATATTACAATCTATGCCAAAAGAAAACTCTTTGAATCGGTTTACCTATTTTCTCAAGAAAGAAGCAGCCCCATTGATTGTGTTGATAAGTGTTTAGTATGCAGTGTCAGCTTATTAATTACTAAGGCAAAGCCTGAAAAACTCTTTCAAAACAATCGTATGACATTCTTCTTTGCTTTGACTCAGAATTAGCAATAACCACCAAGAAATTTAGGTTCCTTGGTTGTCTTGCATATCAGTGTTTGGAATTAGAATAGGAGGAATACTTTGCTGTATAAGAATAAACTATTATGAAATGGAACTTACAATAGCAGTTTATAGTTCACCACGCTCACCAAATGTTTCTTCTCCAGAAAACAGTTGGCTTAATAAGGGAAGGGATTATTTCCCATAATTAGCTATCCAGGAATGCTGCAAAAAAAAGAGTAATAAATTGAATTTGGAAATACCTAACAACCATGATTAGTGAAATGAGATTTGGTTATAGCTTCTTGAATTTGTTTAGTAAGATGGAGCCTGTCCTTTAGGTTGCTGCCTGTTATTCTTGGGGTAATTATGTTAGCTCAGTTGCATAAAGAACACAGATGAGAGCTTTCATTCCCTGTTAAAAAGGATGCCGTGTCTCCACCAGTGTAAGTCTGCCTCTTCTATTTTTGTATTCTTCATTTTCTAATTGAACTGACGAATAGTTAGAGTGCAACCAGCCTTTGGATTTAAATTATTTATAATTCTGCTTTTGACTCTGAAACAACCTAGTCCCAATATTGTTTGAAAAACTGCTGGGGCCATGTTTACATATTGCATATGTGTAGTTCAAGAGATGGAGAGCTCTGGTGATTTTTCTTTTATTGACTCAAAATTGGTAGAGAAGTTAAGGAATAAGAAGAAATTGAAACCAATCTATGTACTTTGTATTGGCAACACTTGAACTCCAGCTCTTTCCTAATTCTTTACCTATAAAAATGCTAACTTTATATTATGACTGCATGAATGCTGTTTTTGGGGTGGTGGGGTAGTCAACATTTTGCTATTGAATTGCTGTTTATACTTTGATAACCATTTAATTCATTTATCTGTATTTTCTTAAATTAGATGGCATTACCCTTATAACATATCACAGATCAATTCATATTTCTCCAAAATATTCTCTGGACTAAAAGAAACAAATGTCATCCAACATACACATAACATAAAATTATATACTGCAAAATCTTAGATGATTGGATGCGTGAACACACTTTAATTTTTGTGTAAACAGACTTTTTCATAGATGTATGCCATGACAAATAAAAATTTAGACATGTTGCTTTTATATATTTGAAGGTACAATTCTGGGATTTTAAATGAGTACTACAAATTTGGGAAAATGTCCCAAGTTTAAAGCAGCTGTGCCATGGACACTGAAGAATCAAAACAAGGCTATTCTTATTTTCTGGGATAGGTAGAAATCTGTTCCAGTCCAACGTGTGCCGTGAATCTCAAAAATATGCCAGGATGGGAATAACTGCGTTCGATTATAGTTTTATGATACACACTGATGGGTTTAACATAAATTTCACTAAACGTGCTATTTGCTGTGGAAATTAGGGCTATACCAGTTAGAAGAAAATCTAGAAGGTTCTCATGTATCACAAAATACATTTTTAACTTAGCTATATTTGGTGTAATAATACTATAAGAAGCAAGTTAAAACTATAAGAAATTTGTGAGAGGGAAAAGGAAGGGTAGTGTTTTAGTGATTCCCTGTTGCCTCTCTTGTTAACATTCAAATGGTTTGATGTTAGATGAACTTCTATCTCAAACTTGCCCACATGGCTAATAGATATGTTTATGGCAGTAATAGGTCAAAGCCATTACATAAAGTAATCAGTGTGATTACCTCTTGTTCTTAACATGAAATATTTACTAAAAGCTTTCCTGGGTCTTCTTCCTTCACCAAAAAGGGTGGCTCGTGGTGAAATAAAGTATATTTTATTATAGTATCTTTTCTAGGACAGTTGCATGTACAAACATATTCTTACTATAGTTTTATTGATATTTTCTATATATCTGAAATAGTTTCCATATAGATTGTTAATGAGATTGGGATTTTTCTGTAATTTAAAAGTTTCATTTGGGCAGGTTATGACAGGCAAGTCTCTAATTATTTAGAATGTAATGGTTTGGTGACCATGGAATTCTGGAGGGTCATAGTTGTGTTTATATGGGTTTTTGAGGGAGGAACTGTTTACTCATCAAACTTGAGCAAATGGGCCTGGCAGAGCCATAGAAGTTGTTCCCGGGGAATACTGTGAATTCTGTTTTAGCCCCAGCTGGAGTCTTTCACACCTGCACTTCAGGAAATCTTCCAAAGTTTTGCTTTGTTTGTTTGTTTATTTGTTATGTTATGTTTTGTCTTTGAATATGTGAATTGAAACTGGTTAGATGAGAATCATTGTTTTTTAGCCAACTCTTTTATTAACCCATCGTGCAATTGTATTACATTCTGTATTTTTGAATGTTTTCTAAGTAGATTTTACCCTTTTTTAATGCAAAAAGGGATTTAGATTCCCTTTTCTCCTAACACAGATGGCAAAAAAAATTTTTCCCAAGAGTACAAATATTTTATCTAATGTCTTTTTTCCCACCCTTATTTGGATTATTAATTGTTTAGAATTTGGATTCATTGAAGAGACATTTGATATCTCTGGCTGATTCTTTACTACCATTATCAACTCTGAAGAGCATTTTCCTTTTTTAACTTCAGAAGATATAATGCAGTATAGTTTTCTAAATTTGACAATGTAATTTGTTGGTGGGTTTTTGTTTTATATATATATTTTCTTCCTGGCAAATTCCATGCTATTGCTTTAAAAAAAAACAAAAAAAAACCACAGAGGCATTTCTCAAAGATATGCCAGGCAATCTGCTGTGGTAGTTTAACATACTGAAAAATGCTTTCACAAACTATGTATGCCAGTAGTATATTTAAATATAATTAAAATACAATATAATTAGGAAATTAAGTTTTTCAAAGTTCATGTACAAATGGGAGGGTGCCCCCCTTTCCATCTTCATTTCTTCATCTGTTCTTTTAAACTGTATTTTTAGAGAAGAAAATTGAAATCAATATGAGGTCTGCAAATTGAATTAAGTTATAAGGAGCTTCACATTTAAATTGGTGATAAATTCCTGTATGCTTTTTTAAAAACAAAATTTTACCTTCACATTTGGACATTTGTGCTAAGCAATTTAATAATACTGATTTCTATTGGTCAGGAGACTAAAAAGAGATGTTTTTAATATAGCAAGTAAACCAATTTCATTGGTCTTCTGGTAAAAGTGATTATTTAGGACATATGCCTTTTTCACTATGCTTGCTTTTCACTCAGCTGTATTTAAAGGTAAATCAACTTTATTTATTCTTTATATGAGGAACCTAATTTTAATGTCACTATGATCTGAGTATTTTGGTTTATTCCAGTATGGCTGGTTAAACGGAACAGATTTCCAACACATTTCAATTCTATTGCTACCGAAATTTGTAAATGTTTTCTCTAGCTTTGTACAGGTTGTGGTGAGCAAGCAGTATGCATGTGGAGAAGAAAAGCTAGATAATTTCACACATAATCGAAGTAAGCAAGATTGTCCAGAGAATTCTCTGTCTTTGCATATGTGGGCATTTAGCTTTGAAAAGATACAACTACTTTTGAAAATGTCATCTGGGTTCTTAAAAACAACAAAAAAAGAAAACCTTTGAATGATTTTAGTTCTTAGCTAAGAAAACTAATTAAATAATCTGTGATCCATTTTTATTGATGAAATAATTGGAGAGGGAAATGATCTGCCAAGAGTCATACCTTTAAGGGCTTTGGGTTACATCTCCAAATATTTATTACTTCTAGGTATTTTTGAAAGATGCTGACCAGCTATTAGCAGTGTAAATAAACTGCATAAGTACCAGAGCAATTATGAAGATAATGTGCAGTGGGTCTGTGAATTACTTGGGCTCACTACAAAATTTCCAGTCAAGTTTGACCTTTTCTGGGTTAATCTCCTGTGATGCATTATTTTATGGTTTTTGGAGGAAAGAAGAACAGAAACAAAAACATTCCCAGCTTTAAAAAATTTGTCTGGGATGTTGATTACTTTTACTTTTTTCCCCTGTTCTGTTAAAGACATGGGTTCCTTTACAGTGGTATTGAAAGAAATGGCTTAGCAGTCCTATAAAACACTGTACAGATTTTGTAAACAGAATTGGGAGAAACTGGTGTGGGCTCCTTCATTTATATCTGCATCCTGTGTATGTACATACTACATCTTGAAGCACTTTCTTTTTGCTGGGCAAAATACATGTTTCTTGAAAAAGTCCAGAGAAGCCCTGAATTGTAGACTGAAAAAGCTTGTGAGGTTCCCCGGTCTTATGCTTGTTTCCAGGCTAGACTACATTATTCTATTGCAGTCAAATAGGAATACCTTGCTTTTAAAAATCGTCCATGGGAGGCTACTTTATCATGAGCAGGCTCTCTTAGAAATCCATTTCAATGATTTAAAAACCTATACTCATTGAATATTCTTTCTTCCTATCTAATCTCAATTCTTCTTAATAAAGGTTAATTCTATTGCCGCTCACCTCCTCCCCACTGAGTCTTTTTTCATTGGTCTCCATAATCTGTAACAGTGCTTCTTACACTTTGGAGTGCATTAGCATCGCCGTGTTAAAACACACACACATGCCCCAACCCTACAAGCTCTGAGATGGACCTTGAGAATTTGCATTTCTTATAAATTCCTGGGTGATGCTATGCTGCTGGTCTGGGGACCACCCTTTGAGAATCACTGACTCATGGAGTAACCCTGCATGCCCTTAAAAACCACTGTGGAACTTCTCAGGCTGGCCTTTAAGAGGCACACTAAAATTTCCAGCTCATTCTCAACTAGTTTATTTCCTAATTCTTTATCTTTATGTTGCTTTTTCTGAATACTTTTAATTCTTCGGGTCTCTTCAGAATGTCATAATTCCATCACAGCATCCTGGGAAGGCTTTGACCTTGAGTGAATACAATAGGACTGCCTCATGGATTCAGTGCCATAAAAATTCTGTACTTGCATCCAGTTTGCTTACTTCTTAATCATAACTGCATTTTCAAAGCATATTTAACATCTCCACTGAATCCTGGTTCTTCCAGTTCTGTTTGTACATAATTATTTGCATCTTGAAAAACATATTTTTTGTCTGGATCTTAGTACACACTGAAAATTTACTATTGAACATTTCAACTAAAGTAAGTGGCATATAAGTACCTAGATCCTAAAACAATGTTTGAAGGGAACCATGAATTTACACAGTAATAAAAAACATTTAAAAATTTTCCAGTGAGAGAATAATAGGAAAGAAGTTTAACTATTCGGAAAGCTACTGTGTCCTCGATTTGTATGACTATTTGAACAAATATTCACTTACCTGGTAAGATATTCCATTTTAGCCCCTACAATAACAGAAAATAATTTTCCTCTTTTTTCCATCACAGAATTATGACCTGTGTTGGCAATTTCATTTTTGGAAATTGGAAAGCCAAATGTTTCAAGAAATAGAAATGAGCTGACTTTGCTATTAGACCTGATTTTGGGCTCCCGAGGCCTCCCCTCTTACTTTTTGCATCTCTTGGCATAAGCATATCATCTTTTATATGTAGAACTACTTTCCTTTACTCATTCTTAATTACTGACTTCAGGCAGAGTTCCAAATATTCACAATTAATTTTTATCAATATGTTAAAGTTTCTCGATGCCCTTTTGCCCCCGAAAAGCAATTAGAAATTTGGTTTTTGTAGGCAGTAGTAATAACCTATTTTAAGCCTCCATAATATATCTTCTTATTTATGTTTTAATGGATGCAGTTGTAAAATGCAAAAAATGGTGTAGCAGGAGGAGAAGTTGCTCAACCAAAGCAAGAACTATGGCGACTGAATAGAATAACAAATTGATTCTTGACGGCTTATTAAAGCCACTCCATCTAGTGGTTGAATTTTCACATAGCTTCTCTTGACAAGTTTTGAAATCACACTTGCTTATGGAGAAATCCATTTGGGAAGGACCAATGCATAACATGCATTTAGGAGAAGGAAAAAGCCTGTTATAATAATAATAATTTAAAATATTGACCTTAAAAGCTATCAGCAACATGTAATTAGGATTCATTCAAGTTTTGCATGTCACAGAGATCTTTCTGTATTACACCATTATGTTTCTAAATGTTGTGGTTCATAACACACACCTAGGCTGAATAAGGATTGGAATAAAAAATAAATACTTGACATTGGCCCACAACTTCCACTTCCCATCAATATAACATCCATTTGATACTGAGATAAAAGATCCTGGGATAAATATATAATTTTTACATTTGGACATTTTTTCCCCCAGGCAGGCATTTATATGAGACTAAGTTCAGGTTTAATTTCAGTAATGTTCAGCTGGCTTTATGCCAGGTAAAACCATGCACAGTTACATGCCATCTGCTAAGTTAGACTGGCCATGTTGCCGATGCACACCAATGTTCATTCAGTAACCGTGCATTGAGTACCTATTCTGCCAGGCAGAGGACATGCAGAGCCATATATAACAGGTCCCTGCTCTCAAGGGGTTGGTAAGCTGAAGCATTTAGATGCAAGAAAGATTGCTCCAGGGTGGCTCAGCATTGCCCGTCCCTCCTGGAAGGAGAAAACTTCAAAGCATCTATTACTGGTGGGGATTTACACAGCCCATTACTATTTAATGATTAAACAGCATATCTCCATTACATATTTTCACAACTTACTCTATTTTGTCATCTGTGAGAGGAGGAGGATAGTTGGGTGGGCTTTGTTTGATGGAGTGGGGTGGAGTGGAGAATCATTTCCCTTGCTTCCTTGTCTCTTCTCCATGCACAGGGCTGCTACATGGATGTATTTTCTGGGTAATGTATCACAGAAAAGGCTCATGGCTTGGAGTGTAAAGTTTACAGTTCGAGGCACAGTAAATAAATAAAATGCTCAATAAAATGTGCTACATGAAGCATGTGGGGGCCTGTAACTGTATCCATAGGCCGTATTGCTGCAGTGACATAGCTCTATGCCCACTGGACACCAGGAGGTCTGTAACTTCTTAGAGCCCTCCCAAAGTTTACAGGCATTTCTTCTGCATTCATTTCCACCTCTATCCAGGAACTTATTAACTGGCCACAGAGAGTCGTCTTCTCTTTGGGTCTGACCGAAGCGTACTGGTGGGAAATTGAATGATTCCAGGCGAGTTTGAATTTCTCTATAAGGGGAATGGATGTTTCAGGCTTTCGTTTACTAACAACCGTCATGTCTCATTCAGACCTGAAGAAGGTGCCCTCTCCATTCCTCACTGGTGTTCTGGAAAGTGTCATTATCAGCAACAAGAACAGGTAATAATCCTTACAGTTAACTAATGAGGAGCAAAAACAGCCTTACCTAAAATTAAAAAATAGTGGCAAAGCTGAGTTAGATTTTATTTATTATTTGCCAACTGCCACTGCCAATAAGGTGATCCAGATCTAGGACTTATAGCTTATAGTTACTTGTCATACTTTGTCCCTGAGGACCGTGGAGCAAGGATGATTTGCAGGTTCTGTGGGCACCCTTTTTTGCTGTCAGTGGGTCGTTCCTTCAGATTTAGTTTTTCACTGAGTGAAAAAAAAATTGGTTTTCCCTAAACTAATTTCCCCCCCATCCCTAGACATGAAAGAAGGGGTGTCTTATTAAATAATTCCCTGGACCTCAGGTTAATAGCAGGGACTCTGCGTCATGCAGACCTGGGCTGAAGTTCCAGCACTGTCATCTAGCTGGACACCATGGCCAAAGTATTTTAATTCTCAGTTTTCTTGTGTGTAGAATAGGGGTTGTAATACTACTTATTTTATTTAAACAGTAAAGAAAAATAACACATAACTATATAATTAGCACAATTCCTGGTGCATAATACCCATTCAAATATTTCTTAGTAAAAATATTTAGCAATTGGAGTTTTCTCTACTGTGAGATTTAAACCTGGAGGAAAAAAGGTTCTGTGAGATTTACTCACCCAAATACTGGGAGATTTCAACCTGGAGAAACAAGGCACAGCTTTTAGTTAGATTTGGTTCATATGTTCATGGATTCAAAGAGAAAATTACCTCTTCATTGATAGGTGAAGGGAGAAGAAACTTGAAAGCTATGCTTCACAATTTGGGCGACATTTTTAATTATTGTTGTCGAGTGCTTGGTAATGAACTATAAAGACATGAACATATTTAATGTGATCTATATAGTTTATGGACCAGAAAAATATATGGCTTTCTGCTTTTAATGATCAAATCTCCTATGCAGTCTTAGGGAGTATTTTGTCTATGGACCATAGCATCTATTGCATTGAAAACTTGGCATGTTCTCTTGTAGGGAAAGGCCACTTCAGTTATGTTTGATTACTTTCCTTACAGACTATGTAGAAAAGGTATCTCTCTCAAAAACAGGCAAAGGCACTTTGGAGGAGGAAACATCTGAACAGCAGAACAAAATTACATTGTAATTGGAACCAGTTACAAAAGTCAGTAACTCAATTTGCATCAATTCACTTTTTCTTTTAGTATTGTCACCTGATTGTGAATGCTTACGCCAATGTAGTTTGAAGGTATTTTCTTGAGCCCTGAAAATCTTTCTTTTAATAAGCCCTTTAAATATTAAATCATTAGATGTACTTCAAGTTAAATCTGAACAGAAATGTAGCCTTATAAGTGTCTCAACAACTATTTTGTTCATATTAATTGGTATATTTCTATGAAAAATCTAACACTTATATTGTTAGTATAGAATAGGCCAGAGAAAATATTGCAGTTAATAACTTCTGTTCAGTGTTACAAAATATATGAAAAGCTAAAGCTTTTAGAGCCAACCAACCATTACCAGCATAATGGAATTTTCTTTTATATATGGAAAAAGGAGCTGACATTAATACAAGGAAGAAAGATTATGTATTTTTGCCTGCATTATCAGGATAATTAAGTCAATCTTTTATTTCACATTGCTATAGAAAACGATGGGAAAAGTGACCAAACTGCTTCAACAATTCCAAAATTATAATGATTAGGTAAGAGTTAGAAAAGACAATTGCTCATTCATCGAGTTATGATTTTGGCTCATGAGATCTGCGCTGTATATTGGAGACATGATTTAGACATAATGCAGTTTTAAGAGTCAATTAAAATTGTCCCTACTAACTTAAGAGAAATATATCAGCAAGGTATTTTTCTTTATTGTGTTAGTAGAAACCAGACTTGTTCCCAGAAATGAATGGAAAATAAATGATATCAATGGCATCTTTGTTCTTCTGAACCCTTCAGATGGCTTTTATGAGGCCTGCCGAGGCCAGTGAGAACATATAGTGTTTTCAATGCAATAGAAGCTATGGTCCATAGACAAAATACTCCATAAGATTGCCTGTGTCTTATATATGAGATTTAATCATTAAAAGAATAAAGTGATCATTTTACATCACTGGTCCATTAAATATGTAGAACCCAGTCATTCTGTTCATGTCTTTACAGTTCATTACCAAGCACTTGGCAGCAATATTTAAAAGTGTTGTCCAAATTGTGCAGCATACCTTTCACAGTTTCTTCTCCCTTCACCTATCAACGAGAGGTATTTTCTCTTTGAATCAGTGAGCATGCAGACTAAGTCCAACTAAAAGCCATTTCTTGTTTCTCCAGGTTCACATCTCCTGGAATTTGGGTGAGTAAGTACATGCACAGAGAAAATTCAATTCCTAAATATTTTCATTAAGAAACAGAAAACTAACAAAGTTGGGAAAACAGGATTAAAAGAAGGCCTCGGGACTCTCCTTCATTTGCTATTCTGGACTCCTATCAATTTCGACACTGAGCTTGGCATTGCTTTCTTAGAGCATTTATAAACTTATTATATTAGAGAAGGAACACGGCGGACTGACAGCTTATAACTATATCAGCGAGTACCAGTCCTTCTTGCACTTCTAGCGGGTTTCTCCTTTCCCCTGGGGGGCAAGTATTGGTCTACTGCCTGTTTCCTGAGAGACACTACACAGGCCAGAACATCCTAGAAGGATTTTGACCCTAGCTGCAACAGTGATAAATATCTAAATTATTGAAATGTCTCTCTAAAACAAAGAAGGTCTTCTTCAGTGGGGCAATCAAGACTAAAATAACCTGATATTAAATTACACTGATTTAGAAATGGCTCTAATGCTATTTG
>JAQZBX010020347.1:20551-33173 GCA_029593785.1 Cabassous unicinctus
AAAAAACCCTATGCTGCTACCATGTCCATAAAATTCCTTTGATGATATCATAACCTGCTAGTTGATGTATATGGTGGGGGACATGGGGGTGGGCAGAGATATGTTGGGGGGGTAGATTTGTAGAGATAAACAAAAAGAACAGATGATTATTCTAAAATGTGGGGTTTAAAAAATAATAAAACATTAACATATTCTTATGGTTACTATAATGGCATGATTTATAGTAATTTATATTGTTAGAGTATGTTGGCCATGTATTTAAAAATAGAATTCTAGTAATATTCCCTTAAATGTCATTGAATCACTCTTTTACTAGAGCAGTAACGAAAATCAACTGCTTCTTTAATAGGTGCATCTACATATCTTGCTAGTAATTTCTGATTATGATTTTCCCAGTAGCAACAAAAATAATGGCAACTGCAACCCCCAAAACCTAAACTATATTTCTAATGAACTTTCCAAGAAAACTCTCAGTGCAGAAAATAATAAGGTGGAAATTACTGTAATAATCCAAATGCAGAAATAAAGGAAAGAATTACTAAAATGCAGAAACAGTTTTCCTGCCATGATCCCATTAACTGCTAAAATGGCCTGTGCACAGTGGTATTTTAATATAACTAAGATCCTTGAACTGCACAGAATCCATGTATTCTTAAACTATATTCTTTAATTAAAATTGGCTTATATTAGACAGAAATTACTCAATATCTCATAACCACGCCATGCCCTGGCTCAGCTTTTAACAAGCTAGTTTATTTTAATGAAAGTACTTGGTCACATTAAAATGGGAAATTGGGACCATGTATGTGTGATCTTAATATAGAGTAAATCACAGGAACACCTGTTGTTGCATTCCTGAAGTAATGTCTGTGATCCTTTGTCTCCACAGAAGAAGCTTTATAGCTCTTCCAAATACTGACTAAAATTTAAATCTTTGGGGCCATGCCAGGAAGCCTAGATGGACTGGGATAGGAAATAGTGATTTAGAAGGAGGTAACTAAAGTAGTTAACATTTAACAGGCCTCTGTTTCCCATTGTAAAATGGGAATTATAAATAAGCACCCAATAAGGTTGTGATGATTTAATGAAAAAAATGTATGAAAAGGCTCTTAAATACCTGGAATATATTAGATATTGAGGGAAGGTTCGCCTCCCTCACTTATGTGTGTTTCTTCTGTTTGCTTCCTGCTTTCAGTGCTCAGGCAAACATAAATTAAACCGGCAGCCTATTATCTAATTAGGCAATAAATTATTTTGAAATATAATTAATAGTATATGGCAAAGAGCTGTAAGTACTAAGTAATGATAATAATAATTAATATTTATTGAAACTTGCTTTTGTGCCAGGCACTGTGCTAAGGGCTTTCCATGCATTTTAAAATTTAAATTTCAGAATAATCCTGTGATTTAGGGATGATCATTGTCATTATTATTGTAATTATTATCATCACCTCTACTCTCTTTATTATCGTCGTAATCATCCCCAGTTTGCAGATGAAAAAACTGAGGCTAAGAAAGACTTAACTACTTGCCCAAGTATAGATGTGACACTAACTCCCATGGATCCGTAACCCCTAATTTGCTGTTCTCTCCATTAGCTAGGACTTTGACTCATTGGTATCAGTGGGGTTTCTAGAAAAATTTTAGTTGCCTATGGTGCACATTATATTTTTATTGGACAGCACTGTTCTAGAGCCAGAACATCAGAACATCTGGGTTCAATCCTAGCTCTGCCATCTACCGGCTGTACGAATAGCAAATCTCCTCTGTGACTTTCATCTGTGAAATGGACATATTAACAGCGCCTACCTCTTAGGGCCATTGTGAGAACAAACGAGCTGATACATGTAAAAGACATAGAATGCCACCTGCACATAATAAGCACTCTAAAGACTTAAAAGGGAAAAAAATCAGCAAGACTTAGTGGTTTACCTGATTGTAGAGGCCAAAAAGGAGAAGGAGTCCAAGGAAAATCCAAAGTGTGAGCTGGGATGACTGTAAGAAAAGTAAGAAAAATGATGTGGTCAAAGGTAATTCATTGCAGCATTATTTGTGATAACAAAAGATTATAAACAACCTAAGCCTTGTCAGTTGAAGGCTGGTCTCCCCCTCTAACAGATCTGCGAGGCAGCTGCTAAATGATGAGAGACATCTGTGGACTACATGGAACTTTCTTCAACATAAACTTTAAGTGGAAAAGCAAGGTGCAGAACAGAATATTTTGCATGTTATTATTTGTTAGAAAGAAAACCAAAGGGATATATATTTATATATATTTACTTGAATATGCATGGAATATCTCTGGAGGGAGTAACAAACTATTACTTCTTGCCTCTGAGAAGAGACCATCTTTTCACTGTATATCCTTCTGTACCCTTTGAGTTTCAAATCATATACATCTATTAGCTATTTGTATACAGACACATACATATATTTTAAATTTTAAAAATCTTATTTTTAAATTGGGAATTGTGAAGGGAGGGTTAGTTACTTGAGGGAAGATGACTTATGGAATGGAGGTCATGGAATGGCTCCCAGTAGCAGCTTGGAAATGTGGACTCAAGCTTTAATTTTCAGTCTAACTATCCATTGAGTTAATTATCTTTTCTCCCCTGTAATTTTGTTAATTTTGTTAATTTTGTAAATTTGCAAAGGCAAATACCTATTATTAAATAACTGTTTTAATGCCTCAGCTAACAAAATTCAGCCACCACTATTTAGGTTCATAGGAACATTTCAGAACTCTAAGGGAGCCCAGCCCTCCCCCTGCCCTCCTCTTCTGCTACTGTTACCATGCTGGTGAAACACATAAGGGAAAAAAAAAAACACACAATTTTTTGCTTTGGAACCACATTCTAGTTGGGGAAGTAAATGTGTAAACTCCTGATTATATGATCTGATGAGGCCTATAATAGAGGAATGAACTGGGAGAACTAGTTCTGCCTGGTGGGAGAGCTGGTCAGGGAGGCCTCAGAATGGAGGCTTTAAAGATGAGTTTAACAGAGAGCTTGGAAATGAGTATTTCACACAGGGAAGGGCAGGAGGTGAGGAGGGAGATGTGCAAGTGCAGTGGTATATTCTAAGAGCAGCAAGGCCTCTCTAGAGCCGGTTACCTGTGTTTAAGTAGGGGTGAGTGTTGAGACTCAAAAGATAGGTTGAGAATATGCTTGAGCTTTGTAACAAATAGGTTCCTTACATATGGTCGTTGTCTTCTGTGTCCTTCTGATTATGGATGAAAATTTCCAATACATTTGTAAAGAGCATGAGTTGACTCATGGGAAATTGCCCAAGTGATAGGTAGGGCACGTAGGACATTCTGGAAGAGATGGGAGGTGAGAAAGGGTGTGACAAATAGAGAGGTAAACAGCTGGAGGACACACCAGAGTTAGCGGTTGGAACCAGGCTGAGGTTGGGGACTCGAGTAATTTTAGGTAAAAGAACCAGGAAGCGCTGGGCAAGCAGCTTATCTGCTGGGCTTTGGTCTTTACTTTCCGCACCTTTTATTTCTGTATCTTCAGCAACTAGCCTGTGCCTCTGCCCTGACTTGGCTGGGCTGAGCAGACTCTTAACTACACACTGGGTGTCTCCGGCTGGTTTGCACCCTGAAAATCCTGCCTCCCGACAAGCAGCTCATGACTCATGTGTGCCTTGTTCTGTGACAGTGCGGGAGAATGTACACACCTGGCTCAAAGACCCAGAGAGGAAAGAAAGCTCCGATTTTCTAAGTGGTGGCAAGTTACTCATGGAAGATTCAATTCGAGGCCCTCTGTTAGTGGTGCCTCCACGCCCCCAAAACAGGCCACAACGGATCAGGTAAAAGGACTGCAGGGACCCTTCCTGGTTTCGCTGTCACGTACTGCTGAGGGCTTTTGTTCTGCAGGCTCCATGCAGGCGGCAGCTCTGTCTTTGCTGCCACTGCTGTCACCCACGTGCCTAGTGCAGTGCCTGGCACACGGGGGTGCTCAACAGTTTGTGGAATGGGTGAATAAAGAATGAAAGGAATGATTGATTCAGATAGGTAGGATTTCTGAATTTCAGCAGGAGGACCCAGAGCCTTTACATTTGTTCCAAGATAATCACTCTCTTTTTCTCCTAGTGTACTGTGATGTATTTAGGAACAATAAAAGACAATAGATGAAATACTGGTTTTTATTTTTACTTTAGTCCTTAGAGATCTCAATCACTATTTCGAATATTTTTAGTAAATTAAAGAGCCTAACAACCACATTTTTAGCAAACACTTATAAATAGTAAGATCAACCAAATTCCTTAACTTAGAATTGACGATCCCTTAATATTTGGCCCCCTCGGCCCAGTCGTCCTGATTTCCTACAGAGCCTGCAGGGAGAGCCTTGGACACCGTCAGGACCAGCTCCTGTCACTGGTGCGTTTCATCTCGCTGCACTGCTCTCGGGGGCCCTGTCAGGCAGCACCCTCCACCATCGCTTCTTTCCAGGCTTCAAAGTCTTAGTCTTCCCGTCAGGCTCTGTGCAAGTTTGCCCTCCGTGAAAGTTTTCTTGTTTGGTGTAGAATTTTGGAGCTGAAGTTCATCTCAGCCATGGCTCAGTTCAAACCTCACCTTCTCTGGGTGAGGAGACTTGGAGTCAAGAGTAGAACTGAGAGCTTCCCACGAAGCCCTCATGCTTCCTCTGGTTCTCAACAATTTCTTCCTTCCCCTTTACACTGACCACAGAGCACACAGCTAACATCTGATTCTACGCTGTCTTGTTCTTTGGTTGTCTCATCTATTCAGTCTCATCTGTCTGACAAGGTGATAATGCCTTAGAGAAGAGATTGTGCAGCATGTGAAAGCTGCTCTCCCCGTCTCCTCTGGCATTAGAACCCCATGTGCACACAATGGTAGAAGCCAGGTGGTGTACCTTAATACGACTGAAATGCATGCACGACCAAGAAACATTTCACTTGGCTTGACCTCTCAGACTCCGGAGGTCCCTGTGGGACTCACATGGTGAGTTAACTCCAGAGAACTTAAATAAGGAAGCCAACATCTATTTCTGGTGTGTCACTACATTCCCTGACTCAGGGTGGCTTTTCTGAGTGACTGACTCACTTTGTTTACTGAATCTGACAAGGACTTGACCTGTGTTCAGAGAAAGGAATGAAATAGCACGATGTACATGTTTGGGATGTGTATAGTTGTGTTTCATACTCTCCTGGTTTTCTCATCATTTTCAGCCTATTTATTTTCCCTCCTGTTAGGATTCACTCCTGCAAGTCTCTTTCCCAGTCGTTTTGAGTTTGGCCTAACTGAAGACTGAGGTTATGAAGTCGATCCTAGATGGCCTCGCAGATACCACCTTCCGCACCATCACGACAGACCTCCTTTACGTGGGCTCGAATGACATTCAGTACGAAGACATCAAAGGCGACATGGCATCCAAACTAGGGTACTTCCCACAGAAATTCCCTTTAACTTCCTTCAGGGGAAGTCCCTTCCAAGAAAAGATGACTGCAGGAGATAGCCCCCAGTTAGTCCCAGCAGACCAGGTGAACATCACAGAATTTTACAACAAGTCTCTTTCGTCCTACAAGGAGAACGAGGAGAACATTCAGTGTGGGGAGAACTTCATGGACATGGAGTGCTTCATGATTCTGAACCCCAGCCAGCAGCTGGCCATCGCTGTGCTGTCCCTCACGCTGGGCACCTTCACGGTCCTGGAGAACCTGCTGGTGCTGTGCGTCATCCTGCACTCGCGCAGCCTGCGCTGCAGGCCTTCCTACCACTTCATCGGCAGCCTGGCGGTGGCAGACCTCCTGGGGAGCGTCATTTTTGTCTACAGCTTCGTTGACTTCCACGTGTTCCACCGCAAAGATAGCCCCAACGTGTTCCTCTTCAAACTGGGCGGAGTCACAGCCTCCTTCACCGCCTCCGTGGGCAGCCTGTTCCTCACAGCCATCGACAGGTACATATCGATCCACAGGCCCCTGGCCTATAAGAGGATCGTCACCAGGCCGAAGGCCGTGGTGGCCTTCTGCCTGATGTGGACCATAGCCATTGTGATCGCTGTGCTGCCTCTGCTAGGCTGGAACTGCAAGAAGCTGCAGTCCGTCTGCTCAGACATTTTCCCGCTCATCGACGAGACCTACCTGATGTTCTGGATTGGGGTGACCAGCGTGCTGCTGCTGTTCATCGTGTACGCGTACATGTACATCCTCTGGAAGGCCCATAGCCACGCGGTCCGCATGATCCAGCGCGGCACCCAGAAGAGCATCATCATCCATACGTCGGAGGACGGCAAAGTGCAGGTGACTCGGCCGGACCAAGCCCGCATGGACATACGGCTGGCCAAGACGCTGGTCCTGATCCTTGTAGTTTTAATCATCTGCTGGGGCCCTCTGCTCGCCATCATGGTCTACGATGTCTTTGGGAAGATGAACAAGCTCATTAAGACGGTGTTTGCCTTCTGCAGCATGCTCTGCCTGCTGAATTCCACCGTGAACCCCATCATCTACGCCCTGAGGAGCAAGGACCTGAGACATGCTTTCCGCAGTATGTTCCCCTCATGCGAAGGCACTGCACAGCCCCTTGATAACAGCGTGGGGGACTCGGACTGTGTGCACAAGCATGCAAACAACGCAGCCAGCGTCCACAGGGCTGCGGAAAGCTGCATTAAGAGCACGGTTAAGATCGCCAAGGTGACCATGTCCGTGTCCACAGACACGTCTGCCGAGGCTCTGTGAGCCTGACGCCGCCCTGGCAGCACGGGAAAAGAAATTCTTTTTTTTTTTTTTTTCTTTTAAAGCTCAAAATCTAGAGCATTCTGCGTCTCATCGGTTATACTTTTAGTTTTCCCTGCTCAGTGCAAAGGTGACTGTCACCATGATCATTTTTCAGTTCTCTGATGTTTCAACAGTTTAGGTTCTCAGACGCAGTCCCCCAAGGGTGTACAGTGAAGAAAGCCTGCTGCTTAAAAACTGAAAGCTCCTCCGAAGTCTCGGTGAAATAGGATGAAAACCTTTGGCTACGCAATTTGAAGTCCTAGTATCTGCAGAAAATGCTATCAAATGAGTAATGCCTTTGTAACCACAACTTTCATTATAATGTGAAATGTATTTGTCCCTAAGAATCAAAGATGTCCATTTTTACAAGTTATTAGTACTAAAGTAGAGATTTTTTGTAAAATATATTGTGTCCTGTGAGATGTGTATCAGTGTTTACTATGTGTTATTTATATTTGTCTAGTTCAGCAAAAGGGAAAGGTAGATTTTTATGAGAATAGTAGAACAAAAGCAGTGAATATATGCCAATGAGACCACTTTTTTGATTACTGCCCATGCTGTAATTCAGAAACCTTAATCTTAGTTCGAATATCTCTATTTAAATTTGACATGGAAATACCCATAAAGATTTATTTTTCTGTTAACACAACAGGAAGAATTTAAAGACTATTCAAGCTATTGACCAGAATTCATTGACACTTAAAAATGTATTACCCCTGCATTTTTATATGAGGACATTTTATCTTCTGGACTCTAGTGGTTCTGTTGGGTAATGGATTACAATCAGAACAGAAGAGAGAAAGCACATTGACTTTTCTGGCTGGCATCTCTGACTTTTTTAGCCTTTAGCTACTATCGGACTTCTTAAGACAGCATGTGTCAATCTTTAATGTATATTGTTATCACTGTGCAGTTGTTTACTTGAAGAATTTTGCATTCTTATATTCCAGGTTTAAGTAGATTTCATGCCCGGGTGGCCAAACAAGAGTCGTCTTCTTTTTTCTTAATTGAAAAGAAGTATTGTCTGGATCAGTAAAATTATACTGTGTGTGTGAGTGTGAATATAAATGTGTGTGTGTGTTTCTATCCTGTAACTGTTGCAGTAATGTCATAAAGTGAGAAAACTGTGATCAAGTATAAACTGTACCACTTGCTGCACTCTTGCACATGAATTCAGTTTCTAAAATTGAGTTCTTCCAGAAATCTTGGTGATAAAAAAAAAATACTGACTATAAACATTCAGAAGCGCCCCCCCCCCCAAGAGATTGGGTCAAGTATTAGTAAATTGACCTTTAGGTATTACATAAGACCCATGTTTAGCAAGGAATCATCAATGACAAACATTCAAGTGAAGATTTGTATTTACAGTGTTAATGGTGAGAAATGAGTGTTTTGGTTTCTTAGCATCTAATATTGATAAGTCCGTGGAGATGTAAATCATTAAAAGGGAGGTAGTTCTTAAAATCCCCAAACTGTAACGCTTTTCAATTATGCGTGTAAGTAGTGTGGCCCCAGTTTAAATAGCTCTATAGTAAGTGGGTGTACTGGACACAGCATGCTAAAGTCAGACTACCAGCCCCACCCCACGTAGCTAAGGAAGCCGAGTCAGGAAGTGGGTGAGAGAACAGGGCAGTGAGGAGGTAACACACTCATGCTTGGGGCCCAGATGGCCTGTGCCTGCCTCGGATGCCCTCGGTGACAGCCCCGCCACCCGCTCTGCCTGGGTAGGCTAAGGCTGAGGAAGCAGCTCCTCTGCTCATGCTTGTCAAGATCTGCTGAAGCACACAGATGAGCCTGGCTTTCTTCTTCTACCCCAGTCTCATAGTCCTTCATGGTGCCAGGGATGCTCGGAATTGGGCCCTTTTCCAGAAAGGAATGATACTGTTTAAGAAGCCGCTTGGCCCTGACAAATTTTACTTATCATCTCTTGTCTGTATCCAGATAAATCATGACTTCTGCAGTGCCTCTAGGCCTGCATAGCATAAAGCGAGTTTGGGGAGCTAGTATTTCTCTGGGGATTTCTAGCTATGGAGATGGCCACGCAGCCCGATGAGGGAATGTCCCTCCTCACGGTTTGCGGTCTAAGGCTGAGCGTGGTCTGTGAGCCACGCTGGCATACTTTTAATTGTCCGTCCATACAGCTGGAATCCACCTGGAAGTTTCCCTCACTTTACCTCTCTGTGATGCGCAGATGAGTGCTCAGGGTGCTAGAAGATTAATAAGTTGTCCTTTGAAGGACAGAAGTTTGTTTATGAAAAAAATTCACCAGGGTCTCGCTTCCGTTTAAGAATTGTTAGTCTTTTGTCCTGAGTCGTCCCGGATGTTGGTCCACTGGTTTTGGAGCTCACAAGGCAGTTAACAACTCTTCTCGGCTCTGAAGACCTGGTGAAGAAGAAATGCTTGTTAGAGGTGGAAAAATTCCAGGATTCATTTTTGAAACTGTTATTGTGTGTATGCAATGTAAATTTTATAGTGTATTATGCTTTCGAGATCCAAATCATATATAATAAATTAAGGGACAACGGGGCTGACAGCACTAAACTTGGTGCTTAATGATATTCTAAGAAATATCTGTGAACTCTCATCATGTATATGTTATACCACCTTCATTTTAAAATGTTTAAAATTAGTTCCATTCATGTCGACATTTTTAATATTATCTCCTAACCCAAGTGACTAAAATCTTCTCCCTAATGAACACACTCATTAGGATTACCATTCATTAGTATAATTCATTAATTAATCCCTTAATTAGATTCATTAATTTAAATATAATTTCTATATCAGTAAGTTGCATAAGGTCCAATTCCATAGTTACCTGCTTTCCTCCGAGGATAACATATTTGTCCTAACCAGGCATTTCAACATCACCCATGTCTTCAGAAAAGGCCAAATTCCCAACCTGCTCAATTGCTTCAGAGTAACGATGAACCTTTGGTCCTGGTATAACAGTTTTCATTTAGACAAGTAAGGCTGTCTCCAAGAACCACTATTTTCATTGCATCAGAAGTCTATGTAAGAGAAGCATGGATCTGGAGAAGCTGCAGTCATATGCCTGAGATGAATCCAAGCGTCCCTGACCATTTGAGTCAGGGAGAACTGGCATTAAGTGGGAAGGGAATTTTGCTTCCCAAACCCACTCTGCAGGAAACAGGCCCATCCACCAGATGAGAATTAGGCCTTGGATGAGTAGCATCTACTTACCGTCCTGTTGCTTGATTTCTGCCATTCCATGTGTGTACAAGAGACTACCGAGACCATGCGCAAAATTAGATTTCTCATAATCTAACTGTATATTTGTATGATATTTTAAAATCTCCTAAATGCTGGGCAATGGCTATTAACAATTGTCTTGCACTGGCCTCTGATGAAATGTTGGCAATGCCTATTGTAATATAGACAAAACATTTTATCTACTGATTTGGGCCGAATGTATGTAAATAGGTTTTAAAAAAAAACAGATGTTTAAGCGGTGGCTTACAAATCAATAATTTTCAGATAGGAAAGTTTCTTTACAGTGCTGTGGCATCTTAGAAGCTACCTTCATGTAAACTTCGTGTACTAGGCCTGTTGGGGATCAGAGTCCCCAAGAAAAGAAGCCTTTTCTTGTAATAGTATGAATTAAGATACCAGATTATCTGAATTCTTACTTCCAGTGTTTCAAGTGGAAAACATAACTCTTGTCTGTAAATCTAACATTATTACTTTTCCTCTTAGAAGAATATTGTATTGTTAGATGTTTGTTGAACTGGTATCATCCTTGCAACCGCTGCAGTATCTTCGTTAGTAATCTGTATAATACTTTTGTATACAACTACTGGTAAGATTGTTATTAAATGTAGCTTCAGTCATTCAATTACTATAGCAAAGTAGTACTTCTGTGAAATTTACGATGTATTAAACCCACGCTATATTTTATTTCAATGATGTAATTAAACTGTTACTTATTCAAAGCAAAAACATCTCATCATGTCGATTGTCCAAAGTTAACCTGGAATCAAATAAAATTCTAGATTATCATGAAGAACATAAAATGCTTTGAATTTTGCCTTTCTTATTTCACAGTCTCATGTTAAAACACTAGTGACTTGATTTCTTAAAAAAATGTTGGACAACTATTTTTCTCCTAGAAGTACTTTAAACTTTGAGAAATAGGGACAGGTTGGATTCATATATTCATTTTTAATATAGGAAGAACATACAAAGAGTCACCATTTGCACAATAAAGGCAAACAGCCTGCCATATCTCTTTAAAGTATTATTTCATTAAAGTTGAATGATTTTGCAGTGAATGAAAACAAATACACTATTTACGCTGTATAAATTAAATTGGGACCTAGCAGACTTAGTAAAACTTATATAATCTAAGGATTTATATAAGCATCATATATTCTGAACCATGTAAAAGAGAATTGCTTTTCAACATAGTTCATAAAAACCCACACAATTTTTATTTGAACAATTGGAGACAATACATTTTTTAATTTTTTAATGAAGTAAAAAAACATGACAGTTAAGTTTACATATTATTACTGCCTAAAATAAAGGATGTTTGCAGTCAATTTTGAAAGAACATTTAAATTTTTTCAAATGATGAATTGATGAATGTTTGAAAGTAGATTATCTTTGTTTAATAACTAATGGAGATTCGTTATTCTGCCTTATTTAGTAAACACTGTGGCTAACTGCATAAGTTGAATGCTCTTTTTAAAAAAAGCAAATGCCATGCATTCTTACATTTTAAATTTTGTATTGGGACTTGCTGGAAAAAGAACACTTATTTCAGTGTCTTAATATGGCATCTAAAAACTCAAAAACAGAGCCTCAGTCAATAATATGTGTTGCCATCTGTATTAGGGTTCTCTCGGGAAACAGAATCAACAGGAGATATCTGTCAATATGAGATTTTATAAGAGTCTCTCACGCGACCGTGGGAATGCACAAGCCCAGGTTCCGCAGGCAGGCTGCAAACCAGGGGCTCCAATGAAAGTCCGATGAAAGGTCCTTGATGAGTTTCTGGGAGAAGTTGGCTGTCCAAGGACGAGCTGGGAAATTCTCTCTGAATGTTGAAATCACTTCCCCTTTTAGGGCATTCAATTGATTGTATAAAAGCATCGCCCATTGATGATGCAATCTCTCTGATTGATGCAGATGTAATCAGCCATCCACGCAGTAAACTCACTGGTGATCGAAGTCCATAAATGCTCTTGTATTACAATTAGCCCAGTGCTTGCTGGACCTAACACCTGGACACAATTACCTGGCCGAGCTGACACATTAGCCTAACCATCACAGTCCACCCCTTGTCAACTCGGCAACCATACACATTATCCTAAACCATACTTAGTCTCTAAGTAAAAACAGTAACAGACAAGCATACATATATGTTTCTGCCTAACAATGTTCAACTCCCCTGTGTACAACCAGAAATGCATTAATTCCCCACAGAGTAGGGTGCAAGTCCTTGGGTAATATTCACTCTTAAATTTGACATCCTTAAATATTATGACGTGGAATTAATACAACTTTTCATACGATAGGGAAAAAGGTTGGGGAAGAAAACAAATTGGTTTTGTGTACATATACAATCATACTCAAAACAAGGAAGAAGAGTTCATGACTATTACAGTCCTCATTTCTGTAACTGGTCACGTGTACGAAGTTCATATTTATCACTACCTTCTTCCACTACCCATTCCATGTTCCCGTTACCTTCAGCAAGCACTTCAGCTGGCCATGGTTCTTTGCCTGGTGGGGTGACCAAAACTTTCATTCCCGAAGATTCTGGGCCATTGTTAGTCCTGTTTGAATTGGTTTGTTGCAATTTTCCATTGACTTTAATAACAGGGCATGGCAGTACTAGGAGACGCCCTAGAGGATC
>JAQZBX010020348.1:0-33072 GCA_029593785.1 Cabassous unicinctus
CTGCCTGCATTCCTTAGCTCATGGCTTCCTTCCATCTTCAAAGCCAGGAATGACCAGTTGTGTCTTTCTCATACTGCATCACCCTGACCTTGACTCTTCTGCCTCTGTTTTCCACATTTAAGGACTCTTGCCATAACATTGGGCCCACCCAGAAAATCCAGGAAAATCTCCCCATCTTATGGTCCTAGAGAGAAATAGAAGTGGTGTCAATGTTACCAATTATGAAAATTATGATTTCACCAAAATCTGACATTATGGTGCTCCTGATAAGAACTTTACAGCCATAAGGTGAGTGGTTTCCAATTAAAATGTAAAAGCCTTTAAAATAAGTAAGTGTGTGGGAAGCGGGTGTGGCTCAATGGATAGAGCCCCCATTTACCATATGGGAGGCCCGGGTTCGCTTCCCGAGGCCTCCTTGTGATGGCACGCCGGCCTGAGCGGTGCGGTGGGCTGATGCGGCAGGACCTCACAGCAAGGGGGAGATAAGCAGACACAGAGAAGGCACGCAGCGAATGGACACAGCAGCACGAGCGGCAAGGGGGGGATAAATAAATAAAATAAATAAATCTTTAAAAAAAATAAGTAAGTGTGAGACATCTTAATTATTTAAGACATAGCAAATATATAATTTAAAAATTCTCAGTGCTTATATACATGGGTTGTGAGGTAGAGGCTGGCCATGTTCCCTTGGCCGACCCCAAAGGTCTCCCACACTCCCATACGCTCCCACAGCTTCGTGGGTCTTTCTGCCTAGGAATTTTCGCTGTACCGGTGAAAGGGAAGGCCAGAAATGCTGGAGAGGTAGGCCCCAAGAGAGGCCTCCAACAAATGAGGGCAAAAATTGGTGGTTAAATACCCCTGATCACTCACACCCCCATGGGGCAATTGTGAGATGTGTTCCAAGATATTCCTGAGAGGGTTCCAGTGGGAATGAGCACCAGTTGCCCAGGATATAACCCACTAATTAATGCACCCTTTACTGGCTTTCCTCCCTTCCCTGTCTCAATTTCCCACTCCCTCACTATGACTCCTGCAATCACCTCTCAAATAAACTACCTGCACCCAAATCCTTGTCTCTGGGATTCTCTTAAGGGAACTAAGATATATTATTCTTAGCCTATCTATCAAAGACAATAGTTTCAACCACATTACACTTATAATTTTGAGGAGCTTAAGAAACTATATTTTTAAAATTTTGTTTTTAAAAACATGTTTATTAAAGTAAATTATAGGAGAAATATAGGAGAAAATGTCCTAGTACATTAACATCAACACTATGTTCTACATTGTTAGTTATTAGGGAAATGCCAGTAAAAAGGATAATGAAATACTTTACAACCACTATGATGGCTAGAGTCAAAAAGACAGGTAATAAGTGTTGGAGAGGATGTGGAGTAATTGGAATCCTCACACTGCTGGTTGGATTAGAAAATGGTGCAAATACCATTTCTGGCATTTCCTCAAAAGGTTAAAGAGTTACCATATGATCAGCAATTCTACTCCAAGGTCTATACCCAAATACTCAAAAGAAATAAAAACATATGTCCATGTAAAAGCATGTACATAAATGTTCATAGAAGCATTATTCATACCAAGCAAAAAGTGGAAACCACCCAAATGTCCAACAACTCGTGAATAGATCAACAAAATATGATCTATTCATACAATGGAATATTATTTAGCCACAAAAAGGAATGAAATATTGATACATGCTACAACATGGGTAAACCTTGAAAACATTGTGCTAAGTCAAAGAAGCCAGTCAAAAAAAACACATATTGTAAAGGTCAAGGAAAAGACTTACCCAAAATAAGTATGCAAACAATTACTTTTTCATTTCAATTGTTACTTCAAAATGTTGCTTCCAAGTCATCTCATGATTTCAGCTAGGTTCAGGGCAAACCCAAAGTCTTGAGTTCAACAAGACATTGACCCTCTTCTGTTCCTACATACAGCCCTCCCATTTTTAAATTTCCCTTGCTTTATCTGTCCACTAATTCTAACCTCTATCCTTAGGATTGTCCTGCTGTGTACCTGCTGTCCTTCAAATAAATGGTCCATGAAGCTTCCTGTAGCCATCAAACATACCGGACGGTGTTCGAGTCCGTTCATTAGGAATTAAATCCCTCTTCAATACCCTACTGGTCTTCTGAAGCCTCATAGTATATCCCAAAGGCAATGATGATAGAAGAGCCTTGATGCAGACACTTTGGGTTATAATGTAGTGAATCTTGCTCAACACCTCCATGTTAGCGGTTGGGATTGGAGCCTGTCAACTCTTCCCTCCTGCTGGACAGGATGGCTCATTCTCCCTCACCCTCACTCACTCATTCATTCCTTCATTTGTTCTCACAGGATAGTGCCTCTCTGGTGGGCTTGGCCTAACCCCTAATGCAACAATGCAGTCAATAGTTCCTTCTGAGTCAAGTCTTTCCCTAGCTCAAGTCCCACCTCCTACTGAGTTTTCTCTGCCTTTCACTACGCTGTTGACCTCAGTTTTCTCCAAAGTCTTTTGAAGAGTCTGTTTTCATTTCACAAGTTATTACATGGCACATAATAATATTCTTATCATTTGCATTTTCTCTAATTGTCAGTGTCAATGTTGTGGTTAGTTTTGCTCCATTTTTATGTTGTTCCATTTACTTCTGGCTTAAACCACCCCTTCATGAAATACAAAGAAGGGAGAGAGACAATTTTGGGTTCTTAGGTGTAATAAGATTCTGCACCAGAACAGCTGCCTCTGCCTAGTAAGTACTAAACCCCAAACCTGGTAAGTAATTATTCACACCTGGCACTTTTTCATTTATATACTATCTGGGTTTTGTGTGACTCTGACATGAAGTGTCTTTCTAACCAACCCATTGCTTACTACTCTTTAATCTGCTTCAACAGTTCTTCTCCTCTTATCAATTGCCTAAAAGAAATGATCCAAAAAGTTCTGTCCCAGCACTTTTCTTTTACCTCTGTATGCACTTGTTCTCTCTGTGGTCTTACCCACTCCCATTAAACTCTCACCTCCATCAGTCTTGGCCCTGGCCTGGTCCCACCCACGGGCTGCTGCCCACAACCAGTCTTTGATGGTAGGGACCTAGCCCCTCTGGTTAGGTGGGGTTCAAGAGAATCCTGCCTTCACCGCAGACCCAAAAGGTCCAGTGGGGCAGTGCACCCTGGACAATGGAACCCACAAAGAGGCTGCCTCCCTGATCCACACCCCAAGGAGAGCCAGGCTGCTTGTCTGCCTCCTTGGTTCCAGGTTTCCTGGGTGCCCTGGGCTTCACTGGGCCCCTGGGTTGCAGATAACCAGCCTGAGTTGACTGAGGTCCCTCAGGCTTCTACACCAGTCACCTGGTGGGAGTTTGTTCCTGCCAGCCCTATACTTTTCCCCACTCTTCTTCTCCTTGACATTGGTAAATTTCCCCAGGAGCTGGGATCCACTGTTCCTGAAGCCACATCCCCATTCTAGTGGGACCAGTCTCTTCTGCCCCATCTCTTTTTGTGTTTTATGTGTGGTTGGATTAAAGAGCCAGCCACTTCTTCCCTGCTATTTACCCAGCACCCTTCCCACTACTCTCTCCAACTTCTCTGTCCTTTCTCCCAGCATGCCAAGTGGCCATGTGGCCAGTAATCAGTCAGTAATTTACAATAATCGTTCATCTATGCAGATTACCTTGAAATGTATACCCAAGCCCAGATATTTCCAGCCCTTCCTGACAAATTTTCTACTTCTCTCCTCTTGGATATTTTACTGTCACCTCAGCTGGCGCACAGTATATCCCAGTCAGAGCTCATCCTTCTTCACTGAACTAATTCCTCTTCCTCCTCCTTCTGTCCCTACTTTGCTTAATGTCACCATCATTTCCTCTCCTTGTGATCAGTTGTCAAAGCTTGGATTTCTTGAAAGGCTGAGATGCAGTATAGAGTAGTGGTTACTCTTGAGCCAAACTATCTGGGTTCATTATCACGGTTCCACTACTTAATGTCTGTGCAAACTTGGGCCATTTAACCTCTCTGTGCCTCAATTGCCCCATCTGTAAGATGGGAATAATAGTACCTATATCACAGGGTTGTCTTGAAATTATATGTGCCAAAGCACCTGGAACAATGCCTGAGCGTAGTAAGTGTCTACTATTTTTACCTATTTCACATAAAACTTTTTTTTTTTTTACCTTTTTTTATTAGTATAGTTCTAGGTTTACAGGAAAATCATGCAGAGAGTACAGAGTTCCCACACCCTTCCCACAGTTTTCTTTTTACTAACATTTTGCATAAGTGTGGTAGCTTTATTACAATTGATAGAACATTATTATCATAATTATACTATTTACTATAGTCCATAGTTTATATTAGGGTTCATTGCTTGTGTTGTACAAAGTCTACTTTGGTAAAATATATTCAACCTAAAATTAGTCACTTTAGCCTCTTTTAAGTATAAATTTAAGTGGTTTTAAATACATTCACAATGTTGTATGATCATCATACCCTCCGTTACCAAACTTTCCCATCACCCCAAACAGAAACACTGTGCCAGTTGAGCATTAACTCCCTATTCCCTACCCCTACCCCTGCCCCTGTAACCAGTATTCTAATTTCTGAGTCTATGAGTTTGCATATTCTAATGATTTCATATCAGTGAGCTCATACAATATCTGTCCTTCTGTGTTTGGCTTATTTCACTCAATATGATGTCTTTAAGGTTCATCCATGTTGTAGCATGTATCAGAACTTCATTCTTCAGTTGATGGATACTTGGGTTGCTTCCACCTTTCAGCAATTGTTAATAATGCCACTATGTGCAAATATCTGTTCAAGTCCCTACTTTTAATTCTTTGGGGTATATACCTAGAAGTCACACAGAATAATTTAATTCCCATCACAGCCTCCACATCATTCTCACCACAAGCACCTTAGTACAGATCTTCATTGGACTCATTCCTTAACCTAATTGTGGCTCCCTCTCCTAGTTATCCTCCCCACCATGCTAGAAAGAATTTTCTAGAGCACAGCATGGTCACCCATTGCTGCTCTCTTTCACCTCCTCCACCTGGCCCAGCTACCACCTCTCTCACCATTATCTCCTTGCTTTCTCCTGGTTAATTCTTTCAGACATCAGCTCAAATGTCATTTTCTCAAAGAAAGTCTCCCTGACTCCCGAGACTAGGGCAGGTCCCCTCACTATTCACTTGCGTAGCAGCCTGTGCTTCCCGCCCCCCCACTCCCCCAGAACACTTAATACAATTTGTAATTATGTATTTATTGTGTGAATATTTAATGAAAGTACATATCTCCCCCTATAACGTCATGAAGACAGGAACCATATCAGTTTTGCTCATTTTTGTATTCTTCAGAACCTAGCACAATGCCTACTCAGTAAATTGTATCCCTTTGCCACCTTGATTCATTCATTTAACAGATATTTATTGTGTAACTACCATATGCGAGACACTGGCCGTGTGCTGGGCATAGATTAAAGAACTAAGCTAGACACTATTTCTACTCTCCTGGCATTTACAATCCAGTGGGGGGGAACAGACAATCAAATAATCACAATGAAACATAATATTACAACTGAAGTAAATACTATGAAACAAAGGTACATAGTGCTGTGAGCATTCATGAAGGCTGGTCAGAGATACTTTCCAACTGCTGCTACCTAATATAAAAATGTGTATTTTTCGTTTTTAACAGCTTTCTTGAAACATAATTCACATACCATACAATTCACCATTTAAAGTGTACAATTCAATGGCTTGAGTATATTCCCAGGCTGCGCAGCCATCACCACAATCAATTTTAGAATGTTTTCATTCCTCCAAAAAGAAACTCTGTTTCCTTAGTCATGACCACCCTCCCCTTCCTCCCATTCCCCCAGCCCTGGGCACCCACTAATCTACTTTCTGTCTCTATAGATCTGCCTGTTCTGGACATTTCATATAAATGGATTCATACAATACGTGGTCCTTTGTGTCTGGCTTCTTTTCCTTAGCATAATGTTTCCCAGGTTTATCCATGTTGTGGTGTGTTTCAGTGCTTCATTTCTTTTTAGTGCCAAATAATATTCCATTGTACCATGTATTTTTCTTAGCACAGCCAGAAACAGGATGCTGTTCCACGGCATTCTCCACAGCCAAACAAATTCACTTTGTCATGTTTCTAGAAAAAGCTGACAGTAAGTAAATGTTGGCTGAGCCTTACAAGGGTGGCAGCCGTGTTTAGAAAGCTTCTTTTCATGAGGGACTGTATTCACTCAGTTCTCTTGGTCTATTTAGCATTTCTGACTCAAAAACGGAAGTGATTCTATTTTGGCATTCTTTCTTTCTCCTGCGTGGTCCCTACTGACTTACTGTGTTAAATTATGCAAGTTACTTAAACTCTGTTTATTTAACTCCTGCGTACTCTGTAAAATACAGCCTGCTTGTTTGCCCAAGCTGTTTGGAGAGACAAATTTTCATATGATATGCATCATCAGCTCCCACAGAAGGCAAAAGGAATTTGATGTGTGGGGGTAGACTGGGATCTGGTCCAAAATTAGTGCTCATCTGGAAGAAATATGGAAGCCTGATACAACCATTAATTATTGTCGTCCCTCTAAAGAACTTTGTAAACCTTTATCTCCTTTGCCCTTTTTCTATATAAGGTGAGGCAAGCTTTTAAAAATTATAGCGGAAAAAGTCTTGTAATACCCTCTCTTGACCATCTGCAAACCAAAGAGAGTAATTCGTCTGGCCTGGCTTTGTGACCTGGGGAAGGATTGCCCCTAACAAATCTCTTGCTTTCAAAATGCTCACAGTCTAATGGGGAGATTAGGAGGGGTGGCACATAAGGCAGAGTGAGCTAAATGCCAAAGAAGAGCATACATCTAAATGCTAAGGAAGCAGAAAAGAGAGAAACCTCTAGGTGGGGCGGCAGGCATGGGTACTTGGAGCAGATTGTTTTGAGTTCGGTTGTAGAGGATTGCTAGAACTTTTTAAGGTGGAGATGGGGAAAAGTAGGTAAACGTGTCAAACGGAATTCCCTGGAGTGGGAGGGTACACTGCAACAGTCTCAGGTGTGCGAAGGGCAGCAGTGAAAAATGAACCTGAAAAAGCAGGCTGGAGGCCTTGAACAGCTGACGAGGGCATCTGTTCCTTGATCGATTAAGCAAAAGGAAGCCCATGAAGGTCTTTGGCAGGGTGTACATCAGAACTGCACTGAAGGACAATTAACTTGGCACGAGGATGAAGGAGAGCTTGGCAAGAGAGACTTCGGGCTGGACAGGCAGGTGGTACAACAAAGCCCAGGTCCGAGTCGAGGCCGAGGGAATAGAAAGGACGTGACCGCTACAACAGGCTCTGAGGTCTGGTCTGGGGAAGGCTCGGGGAGGGGTAGAAGCTGCGGGACACAACTCTCTCCCGGGTAGGGACTGGGAGGAGCCCAAGTTATAGCCACACCCCCCAGTGACGACAGGTGGCCGGCTGCGGCCTCCGATTGGCTCCCCGGGCCGCCAGTCCCGGGAGGGGGAGGCGCTCCGCCCCCACCCGCTGGGGGCTCTAAGGGAGGCGGGTGTGGGCTCAGAGCCCCAGGAGCCCGGGACCAGGCGCGGACGGGACGCGCGGCGCCGCCGCCGGGGGCCTGCAGCGGCGGTGGGCAGGTAGGAGGGGCGGGGAGCCGAGGGGACCCCAGCGCCTCCCCTACGGGGAGCCCCGCCCCCCCGAGCGCGCTTGGTCCCCGGGGGCTCGCGGGCGGGGGCTGTGGGCAGCGGGCCGAGCGGGCGCGAGGGGGCGAGGCGGCCTGAGCGGGCGGCGGCGGGACCCCCGGGCTCAGCGTCGCCCCCTCGCTGCCGCCTGGTCTGGGGTCCCGTCTCCCGGGGTCGGGCTGGGGGCGGGGGCCGGCGGCTGCGCGCCCCTGGTCTCCCGTCACATTTTGCCCGCAACACCGGGCGCGGGGGGCAGCCCCGCGTCCCCCCGCCGGGCGACCCGCTCTGCCAGGGCTGCTGTGGCTCGGCCTCGGCTTCTGGGAAACCTCTCGGCGACTTGAGGAGCGAAACTTCTCAAAACTTTGGAGCGCTGTCTTCTGCACCTCGAGCTGCCGCATGTCAGCGCCCTAAGCTGACCTGCAGTGAAAGCATCCCTGAAGCGATGACTCCACCACCTTTGAAAAGACGCAGCCTGTTAGCCAGAGAGTCTGATATGCGAGACGCAGTGCGAGGAGAAGTTTAACCATTTGCGTTGTAAAAGCTCAAGGGCTGCACTACCTGCAAGTCTGTGCTTTCTTTGTGAAAATGCCATCGCATGCCTGCACCGCACGGCGGTGTGTGTCCCCGAGGAGCTGCGGGGCGAGGCGCACGGCTGTGCTGGGCAGTGCCACCGAAGGGCAGGCTCTGCCGAAGTAGGACGAGGTGGTGGGAGGTTTCTTAAACAAGGCATGCCTCAGTTTAGTCGAGAAAAACATCGTTTTCTGCTTTAGAGAAAACACACACACACAACACAAACCATGGCTACCTTGCCAAGTTAAGCTGTCCCTAATGAGCGACTCCTCTGAGCTTCATCAGTGTCAGTCTAAGTAGATGAATTCTTTCTTTTTTTCTTCTTTCCTTTTTGGGATTTGGAAGAGAAACAGGAAGTCAGGGATTCAGAGAAAAGAGCATTCACTTCACAATTAGAAACAGTTTATTTTGTGTCAGTAAATATTTCCAAAATTCATTGGTGATATTTGGAAAATCAAGACTTTTTCCCTGTGCTCTGCAGTGAAGGTAGATTACTTCCAAATTCAAAATCCAGAAATGATGTTTATTTATTAATGGATTATAGCTCCCAAAGCTATCTAGGTAAGTTCTATAAAATCCGTGGTAATGGAAAAGGATGGTGTATATTGCTCAAAATTAGAATCCTTAACTATCTAAGATGCTGCGCTAACACAGCAGTTACTTAATACTTGTTAACTAATTTGAAATTACAGAATTAGTTGAGAAAATCAAATGTCTAGACCTCTGTATGGATCAGCTAACCAATTTGTAGTTTTGAGTCTTTAAAAATTTTTTATGACCTTATCAATAAGGAATGTAGATGTTAAATGCCAATTAAATAATATTTTAAGGTTTTGATATTTCACTAAAAAATGTATATTTAGCATAACTAAATAAAGGAATGGGTATGTTTAACTTAGAATTTATTGTCTGATTTTCATAGCAAAATATTCTTAGTAAGATATATGTTTGATACTTTTCATATTTAAGGTTAAAAATACAGTTACTTCTAAATTATTGGAGTTGGAATTATTGTTAGGGACAACCACAAACAATGGATTATTAAATTTGTAAATGTGGACCTATTATACTGCCATTTAAACTGTTATTTTTCCTTATTCATTTGTAAATATATGTTCTTTTTATTGAGATATAATTCATAAACCATACAATTTACCCTTTTAAAGTAGATTTTAGTATATTCAAAGAATTGTGCAGCCATCACCATTATCTAATTCCAGAACATTTTCATCACCCTGAAAGGAAACTCTCATATCCATTAGCAGCCAGTCCCTGGTGCCCCTTCTTCATAGCTCCTTGCCACTAATCTACTTTCTGTGTCTTTGGATTTGCCTATTCTGGATATTTCATATAAATGGGACCATACAATATGTGGTCTTTTGTGACTGGCTTCTTACACTTAGCATAATGTTTTCATGGTTTATCAGTGTTGCAGTATGCATCAAAACTTCATTCCTATTTATTGTCGAATAATATTCTGTTGTATGACTATACCACATTTCATTTATCTAGTCATCAGTTGATGTTTGGGTGGTTTCCACTTTTTGGCTATTATGAATAATGCTTCTATGAACATTCATGTACAAGTTTTTGCATAGATATATATATTTTTTGTTTAACTTTTTAAAATTCATTTTTTAAAAGATACTTAGATTACATAAATGTTACATAAAAAATATAGGGGATTCCCTCCCCTTACCCCTCCCACACTTTCCCACATCAGCAACATCCTTCATTAGTGTGGCACATTTGTTATAATTGATGAACACATATTGGAGCATGGCCACTAAGCATGGATTATAATTTACATTATAGTTTATATTCTCTCCTGCATAATTTTTTAAGTTATGGAAAGATATATAATGGCTTGTATCTGTCATTGCAGCATAATTCAGGACAATTCCAATGTTCCAAAAATGCCCCCATATTACACCTTTTTTTCCCTCCCCCTCCCCTCAGAACCTCCGGTGGCCACTGCCTCCACATCAATGATAAAAGTTCTTCCATTGCTGGAATAACAATAAGTCTATAGTAGAATAGCATTAAGTTTACTCTAGTCCATCATTCATTCCTCAATCCTGAGGATTCTGAGATGGTGATGCCCACTCTGCCTCTAATTGAAAGGGGGCTTAGATCCCATGGGGCAGATGGATGGGACTATCTCTTGCTTGCAGGTGCAGACTCTCTTTGTTCCTTGGGATGGTCGTTCCATCATCATCTCCTTGATATTTGTCCTGGGTGAGTCCAATGAACTGGACAGTAGGTGTTGCAACTCTACTGAGACTCAGGGCCCAAATGGCACATAGACAGCCCAAAGATTTAAGTCTCTTGGACATATACCTATCAACTCTAGTACTAACTATAGGTTCAAGTAGAAGGGGTAGAAGAGCCATGTGTAGGGAAACCACAACTGGGTTCAACTGTCACAGTGGGGAACATGAATTCCAAAGTAGGGCCCACTGGCAGGGCACCAAACTCCTGAGCTGTCTGCCCTGCCTGTAGTGTTTGGATGTCTCTGGAGCCCTCAGGAGCCCCACTATTTGAGGCAATATTTACTGTGACAGTCAATGAGATCCTGCTGAGACATGCATAAGTGTAACTCTGGAATGACCTCCCGACTCACTTTGAAGTCTCTTAGCCATATAAACTCATTTGTTTTCACCCTATCCCCCTTTTGGTTAAGGTCCTTTTTTCAGTTGCATTGCTCGCTGGTGCTTGGTAGTAATTCTTCAGTGCCAAGGAGACTCATCCCCAGGAGTCATGTCCCTCGCCGGGGGGAAGGTAATGCATTTATATGCTGAGTTTGGCTTAGAGACAGGCCACATTTGAGCAACAAGGAGGCGCTCAGGAGGTAACTCTTAGGCAACCTATAATATTAGGCTGTGTTTCAGTTTCAAAAGAAAAAGTTCATAAGTACAGTCATCAGTGTTGAGGGCTTGTCAATGGTCCATCCTCCTTCACTAGTCACTGCCCCTGTACTCGGGGGATTCTTGCTGTACCATTAGAGAATGTGGCAGAGCTCCCCAGGATGGGAATTTGATATTCTTTTGGTTATTGTGTGGATCTCCACCCACCATGACAATGCCCCATGAACACTTGAACACATTCATATGCCTTATGGATATGCCCCAGGTGAACCTCCTCCCCCGTCACTGACACCCCACACCAATGATCTTCCCTGCCACAGTTGTAACCCTTCTGTGATCCAAAACTTCTTCAAATGAAGTCAACAAAATAACCAAATAAAATTAATAAGAAAATGAACTAATAATATAGTTTTAAAAATAACAAATAAAATACAAAAAATTAAAAAATTTTGAAATAATAAAAAATATATAATGAAAAAAATTTTTTGACATTATGTCTTTCATCACTGTAAAAATCTGTTGTCTTGTATGTACAGTGACATTTTCTTCCATTTATTCCCCCAATGTCTTCTTTTTTTTTCATTTTATCTTCAAAGAAGCTTTAGGTTACAGAAAAGTCACGTACAGAATATAAGGGACTCCCATATACCCAACATCCTCCCACTTTTCCCCTTTCCCCTATTAATAACATTTTACATCTGGATGGTTACAATTGATGTATAAATATTGAAGCATTGCTACTAACCTTGGTCAATGGTTTACATTATGGTTTACCTTTTGGGCCATACACTTTTATAAATTTTGATGAAATTTAACATGGCTTGTATCCATCATTGCAAGATCATATAGAACAATTCCAATGCCCCAAAAATGCTCTATTGTTCCATCTATTCTATTCCTCTCTCCCCCTCTGCTTGGGACCCACAGCAACCACCAAGCTTCACTCGAAGAACAAGGTTCATAGTTACTTGCAACAACATTGAGAGCTTGACATACTGGCCTGTCCTCCCCTATTAGGCACTGCCTATGCTCGTCAAGAGACTTCCACCCTTCTATTTGAGAACATAGCAGGACTCCCCAAGATGGGAGTCCAACACCTTCCCGTTCATTGTGTGGGTCTCTATCCACTGCTCTAACATACTATGACAAGATGAACACTGACACATTTCCTCTAAGCCTGTCCCAGGTGTGCCCTGTCCCGCATGCCCCCCACATCCAACAACCTAAACCAGTAACCCTCCCCTGCCATATTTGCCAAAAGAACATTCCCAATGTTGTAGTTTCAACCACATACCCACAAATCCCCAGAGTTCACTTGCTCCCTCCCCCGACGCTCCCCCAGTTCCATGGACAGTCCAACCCCCCCCGTCCCCTTCACCACCCAACTCAATAGCATTACTGCACCACTGTATATTTTTATTTCTCTTGGGTACTGGGAGTGGAATTGCTGAGTCATATGGTAACTCTATGTTTGACCTTTTGAAGAACTGCCAGACTGTTTTCCAAAGTGGCTGCACCATTTTATAATCCCACCAGCAGTATAGAGGGTTCCAATTACTCCATACCCTCTCCAACACTTGTTATTTCTTTTTTTGATTCTAGCCATCCTAATGGATATGAGGTGGTATCTCAATTGTGGTTTCAATTTCATTTTCCCTAATGGCTCATGATGTTGAGCATCTTTTATGTGCTTATTGGCCATTTGTATATCTTATTTGGAGAAATGTCTATTCAGAGTCTTTGTCCATTTTTAAATTGGGCTAGTTGTCTCTTTATTGTTGAGTTGTAGTTATCCTTTATATATTCTGGATACAAGGCCCATATCAGATATATAATTTGCAAATATTTTTTCCCATTCTGTGGGTTATTTATTTTTTTTTCACATTCTTGATTGTGTCCTTGAAGCACAAAGTCTAATTTATCTTTTTCTTTCTTTTAATTACTATCTAAGAAACAACTGTTTAATCCAAGGTCATAAGATTTACACCTATGTTTTCTTCTAAAAGTTTTAGAGCTTTGGTTCTTTCATTTAGATCTTTGGTCCATTTAGAGTTAATTTTTGTAAGTGATATGAGGGGTAGAGGTTCAAAATCATCCTTTTGCATATGGATATACAGTTGTTCCAGCACCATTTGTTAGAAAGACTATACTTTCCCGATTGAATGGTGTGGCAGTTTGATATGGTTTATGAATTCCAAAAATAGATATTGGATTATCTTTGTAAACTGGTCTGTTCCTCTGGACATATTAGATTGTATTGGTTTCAGACGTTTCACTTTTACTTGATTAAATAATGATTAAGGTTTTGATTGGGCCACGTCAGTAGGACATTGCGTCCCTGCCCCTTTGTTGGGAGGGGACTCAGAGAAAACAACATGGCAGAGGAGTTAGTTGGAGTTTTGATCCTGTGGCCCCGGGAAGAGAGATAAGCCATTTACCTGATAGTTTGCAGCTGCAGAGACCAGAACCCTGAGCAGCTGAGCCTGGAGAGAAATGAGCCCTGGGGAGAGAGATGGGACTTATCCCAGCCTACAGCTGATATTGGAAGAAGCTGAGACCACGGAGCCTTCAGAGGAAGAAGGAAGGCTGAACCTTCGCAGACATCGCCTGCCGTCTTGCTCCAATACATGGCCAATGACTTTGGGTGAGAAAGTACCTCTATGGTACCCTGAGTTGGACTCTTTATGGCCTTGTGACTGTAAGCTTCTACCCCAAATAAATAACCTTTATAAAAGCCAGGAGATTTCTGGTACTTTGCATTAGCACCCCTTTAGCTGACTGATACAAATGGTCTGGTCATCCTTGTGAAAATCAATTGACTGTAAATTTAAGGGTTTATTTCTGAACTCTTAATTTTATTCCATTGTTATGCATGTCTAACCTTGTGCCAGTTCCAACAGTCTTGATTATTACAGCTTTTAGAAAGTTTTGAAATTGGGAAGCGTACATCCTCCAACTTTGCAAGATTATTTTGGCTATTTGTTGTCCCTTAAATTTCCTATGAATTTTAGAATCAATTTGTCAATTTCTGCAAAAAAAAAAAAAAAGGCAGCTGATTTTTGGTAGGGGTTGCATTGAATCTGTTGATCAGTATAGGAGTATTGCCATCAAGTTTTCCAATCCATGAACATGGCATGCCTTCCATTTATTTAGGTTTTCTTTAATTTCTTGCATTGATGCTTTGTATTTCTCAGTGTACAAGTCTTGCACTTCTTTTGCTAAATTTATTTCTAAGTATTTTATTCTCTTCAACTCCTGACCTTTATTAATCTGGTTTCCTGCAAACTTTTTGAACTTATTTATTAGCTCTAATAGTTTTTTTGTGTGTGCAACCTTTAGGATTTTCTAGGTTATGATCATGTCATCTGATTTCCAATTTGGATGCTTTTTATTTCATTTTCTTGTCTACTTGCCCTGGCTAGAACCTCCAGTATAATATTGAATGGAATTGGTGAGAGCAAACAGATATCTTTGTCATGTACCTGACTTTAGGGAGAAAGCTTTCAGTCTTTCACAGTTAAGTATGTTCTTAGCTGTGGGTTTTCATAGATACCTTTTATCAGATTGAGGAAGTTCTCTTCTATTCCTAGTTTGTTAAGTTTTGTTTTTTTTTTTATTGTGGAAAGATGTTGGATTGTGTCAGATGCTTTTTTTCTGTATCTATTGAAATGATCATGTGTTTTTTGTTCTTTATTTTACTAATGTGGTGCATTATATGATTGACTTTCATTTGTTGCAAAAATGTATTCTTTATGGTAATTATTTTTAAAACTGTAGAAATTTTACAGTAGAATATTAAAAAGTTATTTTGAATGTAGAGCAAAAAGTGAACCAAGATGAAATAGACTCCTTTTTTAAAAAGATTTATCTATTTACTTATTCCCCCCCCGCCATTGTGTTTGCTCTCGCTGTCTCCTCTCTGTGTGTTCTTCTGTGTCTACCTGTCTTCTCTTTAGGCAGCACTGGGGACCGATCCTGGGACCTTCCGGAGTAGGAGAGAGGCGCTCAATCTCTTGCGCCACCTCAGCTCCATGGTCTGCTGCCTCTCTTATTTTCTCTCCTCTGTGTCTCTTTTTGATACGTCATCTTGCTGTGCCAACTCTCCGCATGGGCCAGCACTCCCGTGTGGGCCAGCACTCCTCTGCGGGCCAGCATTCCATGTGGGCCAGCACTCTGCATGGGCCAGCTCTCCACATGGGCCAGCTCTCCACATGGGCCAGCTTGCCGTGCGGGCCAGCTTTCTTTTCACCAGGAGGCGCTGGGAATTGAACCCTGGACCTCCTGTACGGTAGACAGGAGCCCAATCGCCAAGCCACATCTGTTTCCTGAAATAGACTCTTATTGTTGCTTAAGTTAGAGGAGTATGTCCTTTTATTTCTATGGGACAGTATGAATGGTTCAAGAGTTAAGGATGTCTGTTTCAGGGTCACTTTTATTTTTTAATATTTTAGCCATGTATCTTTTCCTGTCCACTATAAAGCTAGTGAGAAGAGAAATGAAGTAGTAGTAAATTTGAGAGTTTGTAACTGACAACATTTTCTACTATCTACTAGATTATCTGCTAGAAACTGCATTATCAACTTCTAAATGATTGGTATTAATACTAATGTGGGTGTATTAGCCAAAGGGGTGCTGATGCAAAGTACCAGAAATCTGTTGGCTTTTAATAAGGGTATTTAATTGGGGTAGAAACTTACAGTTATAAGGCCCTAAAGAGTACAACTCGAAGTTATTTCTTCACCAAAATCTGTTGCCATGTGTTGAAGTAAGATGGCAGGTGATCTCTCCTGGTCTCTCCTTCCTGCTTCCTCTTAAGGCTCTGTGGGCCCAGTTTCTTCCGATCTCAGCTGTAGGCTAACATAGGGCTTGTCCCTCAGGGCTTCTCAGCTGCTCTAGTCTCTTCACAAGGTGAGCTGTAAACTATCAGTTGAATGGCTCATCTCACCCCTGGGCTCCAGGATCAAAACTGACAAAGTTCTCCCTCTCTTCTTCTTCTGTATCATCTGTGTGTCTTCTTGAGTAAGTGTCCATTTATATAAACCACCAAGGGGGCAGGGACTCAACCCTGGGTCACGCCCTACTGGTGTGGACAAATCAAAGCCCTAATCTTAATTTAATCAAGTAAACGTTAAACCTTTGAATTTAATACAATCAAAGGGTATCACGCACAGAGGAACAGATCAGTTTACAAATATAATTAATATCTTTTTTTGAAATTCATAAATAATATCAAACTGCTACAGTGGGTAATGAAAAACATCATTAACAAGGCTAATATATTTGGGGGGGAAATCAGAAAACAATGGGGTAAAGCTTCTTTAAAATAAAAAGAAATGAAAGAGAATGGTTTCCAGCTCTACAACAATCAGTTTCTCTTAAATTATAGCTGGGATCTAGAAACATCTGGAGGCTTAGAGGTAGTTGGGGTACCTTTGTAGAACAATTCTGCTTTTATTTCTAAATTATTGAGTGATAATGTCAGTGTTAATGCGAATGTCATTATGCTTTTTTCCTAGCATAAATGTCAGTATTTATTCTAGGAAAAATATTTTAATGGGTTTTTAACAATACGAATAATTTTTAAAAATTGGTATAGGTTTAAGGAGGGGGGTTATGTTATACTAAATATTGGGGGAGGAACTTGCTTAATACGTGAGTGGTGCATATTTTTATACAACAAAAGGATAGAATAGTAGTACATTTTGACTGCTTTGTTCTCCTGGGATTCTGAGATCCAAGGTTGGTTCCTCCAAGACCCCCCTGAATGGCTGCCCTAGGAGATCCATTCCTAATGCAGATTTTACAGTTCATAGCAAAGGCAATTCAGAAGTACATTTATAAGGCCATTTATTTTAAACATTTAAAATGAAAGTTTATTAAGATGGCCTGATAAAGCATTACCAAACATTTAAAACGACTTTTATGAATCCCAGAGCCATAAATAATCATGCTTCCAAAATCAATAGTTTTTTTGCACTTTAGAATTGCAAAGCCAGTTCCTTTGCCTCCTGTCCTCTTCCTTACAGTGCGTCTTCCTGGGATGGATCTCCTCTAGAAGAAAAGTTAATATCATAGAAAATGCTGATTCCCAACTCACTTAATGTTAGTGTTTCTGAATTTCATATTTATGTGTTTCCTCTTCTTATATCAATTAAAAATTATGCTAATTTGTCCAGGGTCATAATATTTTACCCAGTTAAATAAGCCAGAGGCTTTCTGGCTTGAAAGGCTTAGCCTGGCCCTGGACAAATTTAGGGTGTTGGTAAGTAATAATTTTAATACAAAACTAAACCATAATCGTAGCACTGATAAGAAATTTCTGTAGATTTTCTATCATGCTACCAATTGAATCAAACTATAATATTCCTTTAAGATTATGGTAAAATTATGTGTTGATAGATTTTTAAAAATCGTATCTGTTGGGTAGAGCTAAAATAATAACAGTACTTCATGTTTGTGCAGTGCTCTCATATTGATAGTTTATTACTTTCAGCATCCCTCTTTTTCTAGACTGGTGAAACTGAGACAGAAGTTACAGTGAGTGGCCCAGTGGTTCTCCAACTCTGCCTTCCTGTCCCCCACTCAGAAAGAACCTGAGTTCTTTCTGCAAGCTATAACCAGTTCTGGAATTTACCTTAGATTTCAAAATTTGTATGCAGATATCATTAGATGGTGACTAGAATGTATATATCGGGTGAGTTAAGGAATTATCCTGAGTTCTAATTGGTATTATGACATTTGCATGCTTTATTTTCTAGAATAAATATGGCAGAGCTTTCTGAGCCAGAAGGACCAGTAGATTGGAAAGAACGATGCATGGCTCTAGAGTCCCAACTCATGAAATTTAGAGTCCAAGCAAGTAAGATAAGAGAGCTCTTAGCAGAGAAGGTAAGCTTTTCTCCCTAACCTTTGTTATAAATGTCAGTTATCTGGGGCCTGTGATGGTTTGGAACTGTATGTACCCCCAGAGAATCATGTTCTTAAAGCTAATCCATTCCTGTGGGTGTGGACCCATCTTAAGTAGGACCTTCCCCCCTACCCCAGATAACTCCCTTGTCTGTTTGCTCGTTGTGTCTGCTCGTTGTGTCCACTTGTCTGCTCATCTTCTTTAAGAGGCACGGGGAACTGAACCTGGGACCTCCCATGTTGGAGGCAGGCACTGAACTGCTAGAGTCACATCTGCTCCCAAGTAGGACCTTTTGATTAGGTTACTTCAGTTAAGGCATGGCTCAAGGTGAGTCTTAATTGTCTTACTGGAGTCTTTTATAAGAGAATGAAATTCAGACAAAAAAGAGAAAGCCACAGTAGCAAGAATTGAAAGCAGCAAAACCCAGAAGAGAAGGGAGAAACCACCAGCAGACACTGCCATGAGCCTTGCCATGTCACAGAGAAGTACAGGATTACCGGCAGCCAGTCTTCGGGGAGAAAGCATTGGCTGATGATGCCTTGATTTGGGCATTTTTTCTCAGCCTCAAAACTGTAAGCTTATAAGCTAATAAATTCCCAATGTTAAAAGCCTTAATGGTATCTGCTTTCGGCAGCCTAGCAAACTAAAGCAGGGCCTGTTTCATTTATATTTAAAAAGCTCAGTACTTTGGGGGATAAACATTTTTAAAATAATGAATATAATTTAACTTTTGTCAGGTGTTTGAAGCTATATTTGGCATATTCTTTTTCCAGTGTTAGAATGGATTGAATATTAAGGTAAAAAACTTCTCTTTGCAAAAGCTAGTGAAATATGTGAGAATTGTGTGTGTTTGATGAATGTGATATTCCAGAGAGAAAAGCTATAATTTATGATTTTATTAGAGGAGTATGACAGCATTTTGATCTTCTAAATCATATTAAAATTATATTAAAATGACTGTAGAAGAATGTTCCCTATTGGTAGTGAAATGTGTTTATACTTTATTTGAAAGTAAGCACCTATTTGTATCAACTAACCATATCTCACTAAATTATCATATGGGCTAGAATTTAGTTTGATATAATTTTATGCTACTCTAATTATGTTATGAAAATTTAATTTTATGTCACAGGAAAATTTTTTTGCAATTATAAATATATGTTTAAAACCGATAGATTCATTCATTCATTAATTCAACAAATATTCATTGAGGGCTGATTATGTATCAGACACTGTTCTTAATGACACTGTGAACAAGACAACCCATGTTCCTATTTATAGGGAACTTTGACTCTAAACCTGTGCTGTCCAATATAGTAGCTATTAGCCACATGTGGCTATCAAGCACTTATAATGAGGCTAATTTGAATTGAGATGTCTTGTAAATGTAAAATATACACTGGATTCCAAAGATTTAGTACAAAAAATATTTGTAAAATGGCTCAGTAATAATTTTTATATTGATTACATGTTGAAATGATAATATTCTGGATATTGGGTTAAATAGAAAATATTAAGTTTAATTTCACCTATTTCTTTTTACTTTTAAAATGTGGGTACTAGAAATTGTTAAATTATACATGTGGTTTATTGTAATTTTATTTTGGACAGCACTGTTCTAGATGGTTGGATGAATGATATTAATGGTCATTCAAAACTGATCAGAACTCACACGTGGTTTCTGAAACACTAGTTTGTATAATCCTTTTGGGATGGAGACAAGACTGGTATCCTATTTCCAAAAAAGGTCTTAAATCTTCCATTGTAGCCAAGCTCTCTCTCTTAGCATAGAAGTATTCTCATAAAACCCAGTGAAACATCATTCCATTTAAACCTTCATATATATGGTCTTAAATGATTGTGTTTTAATATCTTATAAGTAGAGAGACTAGTGTTATCATAACTCACTTTGGGTCAGAAGGTGACCCAATAATAGGCCTGTGAAATAAATCTCCAATATCAATTTGCTTTATTTAATGCTGTTAGAAAAAAATTATAGCTTGAAAAAAATCCCAGTGTAAGTATTTCCAAGTTGGAGAAGCTCATCTGAACCCAAAGTTAGTGGTTCATCCTTTGTCTTTTGTTCCTCTCTCTCTCAATAGCATTTCCCAGGTTGAGCTCTGATTTTTCTGCTATTTTCTACCACCCCAACCACCCTATACAAAGTTTTTGTTAGGGTTTCCAATGATATCCTTGTGCTAAACCTCATAGATACTTCTCAGTTGTTGTTTTAGCCTCTCAGCAGTTGACACTGTTGACCACACTCCTTCTCAAATATTTATTGGTTCCCTTGGCTTCTCTTCTCTCCTGGTTTTCTTCTGGACTAAACAGAAGCTGTACTTATTTGTGTTCCAATATACCAACTGTAGCTGTTGGGCAGTTTGATGTAATTATGAATTCCAAAAATAGATACTGGATTATGCTTGTAAACTGATCTGTTCATCTGGCATGATTAAGTTATAATTGGGGCTTTGATTGGGCCACATCAGTAGGGCATTGAGCTCCACCCCTTGGTGGGGGTGGAATCAAATATAAAAGGCATGGCAAGAACAGAGTTGAAGCAGTTCTGATGGTGGAGTTTTGATGCTGGAGCCCGGGGAGGTGAGCAGACAGAAGAGCTTGGTCGTGAGGAAGGAGAGAAGGCCCCGGGATAGAGACAAGCCATTTGCCTGATAGTCTACAGCTGGCCTTGTGGAGAGAAGCAAAGCCTAGAGAGCCTCATAGTCTACAGCTAGCCTTGTGGAGGAAACAGAGAAGCTAAGCCGGGAAAGAAACGCAGCCCTGGGAAGAGAGGAACCCAAGAAGCCTGAACCCTGGCAAACATCGGCAGCTGTCTTGCTCAAACACGTAGCAATAGACTTTGGTGAGGGAAGAAACTTATGCTTTATGGCCTGGTAACTGGACTTCTACCCCAAATAAATACCCTTTATAAAGACCAACCGATTTCTGGTATTTTGCATCAGCACCCCTTTGGCTGACTAATACAGAATTTGGTACCGAGGAGTGGGGAAGTGCTTTTGCAATTACCAAAATATTGGTAATTGGTATAAATGGGTAAGGGGTATTTTTTTGGAGGAATTGTGAAATGCTTGATGAAAAAGACCTAGATCACTTTGAAGAAACTGTTGATAGTAAAATGGACGCTAAAGAGACTTTTTTTTTTTTTTTTTCACCTGGGGACAAGCACTTTATTGTTTTGTCTATTTTTTTTTAAGGTACTTAGATTACATAAATGTTACATAAAAAATGTAGGGGATTCTCATGCCCCACTCCCTACCCTTCCCAGACTTTCCAACATTGACAGCATCCTTCATTAGTGTGGTACACTTGTTACAAGTGATGAACACATATTGGAGCATTGCCACTGATTGAGGATTATAGTTTACATTATAGTTTAAACTCTCTCCCACACATTTTTTGTAAGTTATGACAAGATATATAATGGCATGTATCCATCACTGCAACATCATTCAGGACAATTCCAATGTCCCAAAAATGCCCCCATATTTCACCTATTCCCCTCCTCCCCTCAGAAACTCTGGCAGCCACTGCCTCCACATCAATGATAAAAGTTCTTCCATTGCCAGAACAACAGTAAGTCTATAGTAGAATACCAGTAAATCTACTCTAGTCCATCGTTCATTCCTCAATCCTGAGGATTCTAGGATGGTGATGCCCACTCTGCCTCTAATTGAGAGGGGGCTTTGATCCCACGGGGCAGGACTATCCCACTTGAAGTTGTTGATTCCCTCTGTTTCTTGGGATCATCGTTGTCTGTCATTATTTCCTTGGTTTTTTGTTTTTTTTTTATATTTTAAAAAATGCTTAGATTACATAAGTGTTACACAAAAATTACAAGGATTCCCATGTTCCCCACCTCCCACACCTCCCATAACATCCCACATAAACATCTTTCATTAGTGTGGCTCATCACCTTCAATGGATATACACATCCTGGAGCTTTGCCACTAAGCATGGACCATAGTTCACATTGTAGACAACACTCTCTCCCACGCAGATCTGCATGTTATATGCTGATGTAAAATGGCCTATATCTGTTGTTGTAATGTCACTCAGGATAATTCCCAAGTCCTGAAAAAGCACCTGTATTACAACTGCTTTTCCCTTCCCTGCCCCAAAAGCATCCAGTGGCCACTGGCTCCACCTCACTGTTATAATTTCTTCCATTGCTTGAATCACAATATGTCTACAACAGAATACCATTAAGTCCACTCTAGTCCATAGCTCTTCCCCCAATCCTGAGGAGTTTGGGATGGTGATTTCCACTCCACCTCCAGGTGAGAGGGGGCTTATATCCCATGGATACAGCAGATGGGATTATCCTGCCTGCAGCTGCAGGCTCTCTCCAGTTTGCAAAAGTGAAACATTTAACAAAACATGCTGTTGACAAGGCTGTTGGAAATCAAGGCTGATGAGAATACAAACTTCTATAAATCTATGGAGGGAATTTTTTTTCTATGTATATGAAAATTACAAATAATTTCCAATTTGTCACTTAAACTTCTGGAATTTTACACTACAGCTATGCCTGCTCATGTCCAAATTGATATACGGACAAGGCTACTCAAGGCAGAATAAATAAGGGAGTGATCAAAGTCAAAAAGAAAACATAATGATATGAAGTAAAAATAAAAATAAGGTATAGAAGAGTTATAGATTATGCTAACTTCCATCTAAGCATGGGTGGTAAATTATATGCATCCTATTTGCTTATAACTAATTGCTTATTTATAAGTAAATACAAGAAATCATAATTATATTTGAACAACACCTTGGAAATACATTAAAAATAAAGTTAATAGGGAACATATACCACCAAAGATTAACTTATTATAAGGCAATACTAATTAAATAATAATGTTATGGTACAGAAAAATTCACTTAAAACATTTGTATATCAAAACAAAACAAAAAAAAACAATTGTATAGATTGCCAAATTTCATATCTTATAAATAAAGCATGTTTTTAAGTAAAAAAAAGTTCATTGGAATTCCCAAATAATGGTTCAGATGGGCATAAATTAAGAATATGCTCTAGCAAACCACAATGACAGTACACATCTAAAACTAAAAATCTTTAATTATTAAAATGATTTGATAATTAAAAAAAAAAAGGCTTTTTATGATGGCTTAGAAGTAAATGATGAAACTATTATTGGAAACTGGAGGAAAGGCGATCCATGTTTTAAAGTTGCCGAGAATTTAGCAAGATTAACTCCTGGTGTTATATGGAAGATAGAATTTGAAAATGGCAAACCAGAGCATTTAGCTGAAGAGCTTTCCAAGGTAAACTCGGAGAATGTGGCTTGGCTTCTCCTTGCAGCTTATAGCAAAATACTAGATGAGCGAAATATACTAAAAACTGAACTTTTGGGCACAAAGAAAACAGAAACTAATTCCAGAACTCTCAAGTTTCTGGAAATAAAGTTCCCAGATGAAAGTGCCCCATTTGAAGACTTAGCTAAACCTGGAACTTGTAAATCAGAATTGAAGATGCAGTTATCTCAGAAAGACTTGTGGAAATTCTTACTGTCTGATGGCTTGAACCCCTGCTTCCTGCATGCTAAACCAACAAAGTTTTTGAGAGAGCTGTATGAACAAAACCACTGTCAGCTTTGACAAAAGAAGACATGGAAAGGAAAGATTGAAGGAGAAACAGCTTTAAGAAGAAACCCATGAAATCTGAGATCTGGATTAAGACACCTCCTTGGGCCAAGAGAGGAGTCCCACCCATGTGTATAGAGAGGGTAAGTTTGCCCCAGCAGTTGAAGAGGGTGGGTGTTCCCACCTGATGTTCAGGAAGAGTTTTGCTGCCCCAGGGTACAGGGAGGATGGAGCACATTCCTCAAAGATTAGGGCGGTTAAGGTCAGCACTCCATAGGTCTGAGAGGGGTGCTCCTGTCCCCCATAGATTAGAGAAGGCCAGGTGGTCAACCCATTGCTCTGAGAGGATTGAACCTGTATGCCAAAGGTTAGGGGGAATGTTGTCTTCACCTCACTGTACTAAGGGGCGAAGACTCTAACCCAAAGACTGGGTACGGTGTGGCAATCACCCCAACACTCTTGGAGGGTGAGGCCTGGAGCTTGGTTGACACCCAGATGCTTGATGAGGGTGGAACCAAGAAAATGGCCATTGGGCAAGCCTGTGGAAAGGGTGGGTTCCCATGTGGCCCCAAGGAGAAGAAACCATTATCTTAAGAATGGCTCTCAGACTTTGAAATTGAATGGAGGATGCCCTGCAGGTTTACTGAACTGTAGAGGATCCATGACTTAACTTTAACATCCCAATTTCTCCTTTTGATAATGATAATGTTTATCCTTTGCCTTTCCATTTGTGTATTGGAAGGAATTAAATGGTTTTGTAAATTTCAGAGGTCTATCGCAGATAGAACTTTGCCCCAAGACAAATTGTATTTCTTTAAACTGCCTATGATATGATTTTGTACTTGCATTGTTACTGATTTAAGGTTTTTTGAATATTGTAATGTATTTTGGAATTCAGAGGGTGGAGTGTAGCTGTTGGACAGTTTGATGTAATTATGAATTCCAAAAATAGATATTGGATTATGCTTGTAAACTGATCTGTTCATGTGGCATGATTAAGTTATAATTGGGGCTTTGATTGGGCCACATCAGTAGGGTGTTGAGCCCCACCCTTTGGTGGGTGGGGGAATCAAATATAAAAGGCATGGCAAGAACAGAGTTGACGTAGTTCTGATGGTGGAGTTTTGATGCTGGAGCCCAGGGAGGTGAGCAGACAGAGAGCTTGGTCATGAGGAAGGAGAGAAGGCCCCAGATAGAGACAAGCCATTCACCTGATAGTCTACAGCTGGCCTTGTGGAGAGAGGCAATGCCTAGAGAGCCTCATAGTCTACAGCTGACCTTGTGGAGGAAACAGAAGCTGAGCCCAGAGAGAACCGCAGCCCTGGGAAGAGAGGAACCCAAGAAGCCTGAACCCTGGCAAACGTCAGCAGCTGTCTTGCTCAAACACATAGCAACAGACTGGTGAGGGAGGAAACTTATGCTTTATGGCCTGGTAACTGTGGACTTCTACCCCAAATAAATACCCTTTATAAAGACCAACCGATTTCTGGTATTTTGCATCAGCACCCCTTTGGCTGAATAATACACTGACCTTTAAATTCTAAGTTTTAAGGCAACATTTGTTTTGTTCTCTTGAGATCATGTTGCAACACATTTCTTTATGAGTGCCCATTTTTTAAACTGTAAATGTGTTATTTTCTCCAAAACTAAAATTGTAAATAGCTTTTTGATTATTAATCTATATATTATTAGGTTTTATTTTTCCTCTGTCAGTGAATGAGTAATGAGAGGAATGTCATTTCAAAATTACTGTTTTGGTTCTAGTTTGTTTTCTTCTTCTTTCTTTTTCTTCTTTCTTTTCTTCCGTCTTCTTTTTTTTTCTTCTGTGTTTTGTATCCATGACTTATCTCCTTTGACAGATATGAGATAGAGTTATTCTGATGTGTTTTACACATTGGAAAGTGGAGTGGATAAGCATGCCAAGTTACTCAATGGTTGCCCAATAAACATATTCAACATCAAAATGGGAATAAGCCTTTTCACAATATTTTTTGTTGTATTCTATTATGCAATATTTTTCTCTGGGTTTAAAAAATTATTTTTGGTACCCACCCATTTTTAATAAAAATACCTAATATTTATTGAGTAATGATATGAAATAATCAATTTTAATGTTACCATTTTACAGATTAGGTAAGTGATACTATGTGCCAGATACTCTTCTAAGTGTTTATATATATATAAATACACACACACACACATATACATATATACTCTTAATCCTTATACCAACCCTATGAGGTTAGGTACTAGTATTATCTGTATTTATACAGGAGGAAACTTAAGCACAGAGAAGTTATTTAATTTGCCTGAGTTTTCGCCAAAAAAGTAAGTGATGATGCTTTTAGAGCCTGACTTAACCATCACCCTGTATGGCCTCTCCAATCTACTTTTACTGCCATGTTCCTTGCTTTCTCTTATATACCTACCCACTCATCTATTCTGTCTTCTCATATGCAACCATGCAAAATATAAATCCATCTCTGCTTGGGGGTGGGAATCATATGTATTAGGGTGTGTGTTATGTATGTAGTAATAACAGTTTATATAATACTAAATATTTTTCAAAGCAAACCCAATAGCATTTATTCTAAGTGCCAGCTCAAGTCAAATTCTGCATTCCAGAGACCAGTCTGGTCCCATCTACAGCCTTTAGTTCTCCAGACCTTCCCCTGAAATGGCTCCAGGCCCAAAATTGAGGATTCTTGAGAAAATACTAATTTGATTCTCCAGCTCTTTGTCAGGAATTCTGGCCAGCTTCTCTTTTTGCAACAGCTCTGTTTCTTAGTTCTGTTCTATTGTCACTGGCTGTTGTAGGCAACTAATTCTAGATACCAACTTATGGTTCCTCAGCCTTTACTACAACCATTAACTTGTTTAAATTCCACAGCAACCCTGTGAGGTAACTATTATTATCTCCAATTTAAAGATACTGACATTAAGACAGAGTATTTGAATATTATGCCCAATGTCACACAGCTAACAAATAGCAAAGCTGGCAATAAGCCCTAGGTCTTTTAAACTGTTTTTGTGTTGTAGCTAGTAGAGTGCCTGACACATAGAAGTAACTTATTATTAACACTGGTTAAGCATACAAGGAGATGGCTTAAATATAATTAAAGATACTAGGAAACATCTTTCTGAGTTTTTTAGGAAAAATGTATGAGATGATCTCAGAGTGTTTTTATAATTAAAGATAGATTTTGATTATATATACCTTATAATTTTTGGAGGTGGAGTAGGAGAATACAAGAGATTTTTAAAAAAATATATTTTACACCTTTTTATTTTTTTGCCATCTCAATATCCAAGTTACTTAGAATATTGAAGCTTGTGAAGAAAAAGGCCTTATTGAAGTCTTGGGCAAGAACTTTTGTAAGTGGGAGAGGTCTTTAGAGGAATTTAAGGAATGGTGTTGGAAATATCTCTAGTATGCCAAATATAAACTCTTTAGAGAAGCTGAGATTTAAGTAGTTTTCCTACTTTACAATATTACTAGAAAGTTTTCAGAGTCAGGGAGGGAAAAGGAAATTTTCTTTTTAATGTTATTTACTATGGGTTAGATTTTCAGTGAAAAGGAAGGGTGAAGAATATGAAGAATTTTCCTTTTTGGCGTCAGTATGGCCCACATAACCTAATGCAACCCTTATCTGATGCAGTATTGTCTTCTGGGATTTCCTGCTACGTGGCCTTCCTCTTGTGAGTATGATTTCCCTGAGACTGTGTAGGATTCCTTCATAGGAAAGAAGAGTCTCTGGACAGCATAGCATATGCTTTCACACGACAGTTTGGTTCAACACTGCGATTACCCTATTTAAATTATAAACTGCTTCAGTCGTTTTCTATTGCCTCACCTAATATTTCAAAATGCCTAATGGCAATTATACATATACTAATAATGAGACTTTGCAGACTAATGTAAATGTCATTTATTGCCTATTGGCTGAAGATATTATTTATTAGAACAAAATAAATTTTAAAATTTTGGTGATACAGTTTTTATGGGATCTATGGTGAAAAATCAGGAAGAGAGATACTTGGTGGGAAGTTACAGTGCTTGTCAATTGAGTGTGACAGTCCTGAAGTATTCTACCTAAATTACCCAATCTGTTAAACAAGTTTATTTCTATAAAGTACTTGGAACAATAAGGTGATGATGGAGTATTATGTTTGGTGGTATTATGATCCAAGCTCAGCAGCAGGCTTCATTCTGTAAACTTGCTATGCTCACACTGGTGAATAAGTGGTAGGTATCAAATATGCTGCTTCATTTTGTTAGTGTATAAGTGGCCTGCTCATATGACTTATTTTTGTTGAAAGTCTGATATAAGACAGCAGACAATTTCAAATTAACCTCTCCCATCAAGAGATGTTTCCTCTTCCCTTAAAATTAGGCTGCCCTGTGACTGACTTTTGATTAATAGAATGCTCTGTATCAGCTCCCACTTGTTCTTTCTTGCTGTCACCCAGAATGACTGACACCCAGGCATTTCTTCCTCACTTATGTTCTGCAAGAGTTTGAATTTTGTATTCTTTCTTCCTTAAATATATGGTAGAATTCACTAATGAAGTCAACTGGTCCTGAAGTTTCCTTTTGTGGAAAGATTTTCAACTACAGATGCAATTTCTTTTATACATATAGGGATATTAAACAAAGTCATTTCTCCTTAAGTGAGCTTTGCTGTTTTGTGTCTTTCAAAGAGTTTATCTGTTTCTTCCAAACTGTCCAATTTATTGGCATAAAGTTGTTAATTATATTCCTTTATTGTGATAGTTAAGTTCATGTGTCAACTTTGCTAGGTTATGGTGTCCACTTGTTTGGTCATGCAAGCACTGGCCTGATTGTTACTGTGAGGATAGTTAGTGGATTTGAATCATTAGTCAGTTGATTGCATCTGTGGCTGATTACATCTACAATCAACAAAGGAGACTGCCTTCAGCAATGAGAGAAGTGTCACCCTATCAGTTGAAGGCCTTAAAGGGACAACTGATGATATCAGAATCAGAAAGAAGAATATCTAGCTTTCCTCTAGCCAGCTGGTTTCTCCTGGGGAATTCATCAAAACCTTCATCAAAGTTCCCAACTTGTGGCCTGCCCTATGGATTTGAGGCTTGCCAATCCTCATGGTCATGTAAGCCAATTCCTATAATAAATCTCATAATATTTACATACATGTATACCCTGTCAGTTCTTTTTCTCTGGAGAACCCTGATTAATACACTTGTTATCCCTTTACTGTCTGTGTGATCTGTAGTGATGTCCCAGTTTTCATTTCTAATATTGGTATTTGGTCTTTTTTTTCTGTTTTTCTTTATCATTCTGGTTAGAGATTTATCAATTATAATGAAATGAATCAGCTTTTGGTTTCATTCATTTTCTCTATTTTCCTGTTTTTAATTTCATTGATTTCTTCTCTAATCTCTATTAGTTCATCACTTCTGGTGACTTTGGGTTTAATTTGTGCTTGTTTTTCTAGTTTCTTATGGTGAAAATTTAGATTATTGATTTGAGAGCTTTATTCATTTCTATTATAAGTTTTCAGTGCTCTATATTTCCCTTTAAGCACTGCTTTAGTTGCATCACATTTTCTATATTGTTTTCATGTCATTAAATTTAAAATACTTAAAATTTTTTCCTTGTTATTTCCTCTTTGACTTATGTGTTATTTAGAAATCTGTTGTTTAAGTTCCAAATATTTGGGAATTTTTCAGATATATTTCTTATTGATTTCTAATTTAATTCTTGCTAGTTTGTCTTGAGTGGAAGTTCAGTTTCTTTCTTTCTTTCCCTCTTCATTCCCTTTGCCCACTTCACACATCCCCATCCCTCTCTGTTCAACCCTTCTTGTTAACAATTTGGACTTACGCTCCCATGTCTCCACACTTCTCTCCCTCCTCACACACACCTCCAGCCACAGAGGAGAACCACAGCTTAATACTGGTAGCTTGGGGCACCTGCCCTCTGTTGTTCCTAGGGATACCATAGACTCAGGCATTGTGACATTAGGTGGCTTGGCTTAATTACTGATTTAAAATCTGTGTGTAGTCCTCCTGCCACACTAAATATGCAGTTTCATGGAAGATGTAGTCTTAGGTAGTAATTGGCAGCAGCTCATTTATTCTTCCTATCATAAACCGCAGTGTCCTCTTTCACCTTCTGGTTTCAAATTGTGATCTTAGCTGATTCTCCACCTCACATGAAGTTCTTGTTATTCATATTACCCATATCAGCCAAATTCCTGACAGCATCTGGCTGCTTTAGACTTGGTGCCCAGCAGACTTATGAATTCAACCCTTCTCTGACTCTTTAATTTTCCCTTTTTGTGTTTTATCTTCTGTTTGCTGTGTATTTGGGACAGGAGTGCCACAGAGTATGAACTTATAGAACTACCCTGTCCAGGAATCTATAGCCTATCTTTCCATTCTTTCCATTTAAATTTCTTCCTGCTATCTCTTTTCATTTTCTCTTCTTTTCTTCTCTTAATGGGAGAATTGGTCCTATTTCTTTCCAAGGCTGACTCCTCTCACCTGTGCTCTTAATCTTACTTCCTCTTAGTTCCTAAAGGACATACCCACCATTAGCTCCCACTTCTTTTCATATCTTAAACCTATCCCTTATCCCTTGCTCCTTACCTTTTGCCTATAACATGTTTAAGTCTCCTCTATCCTAAAATAACCTTCCTTTTACTTAATCTCACATTCATGCTAATGTCCTGTTCCCTTCTTCCCTAACCACTAAGATTTTTGAAAGAGTAGCATTTCTGTTATCTATTGGCATGTAAAAAAAAAATCCCAAAATAAAGGACTTAAAACACCAATGATTTATTATTTCTCTGATTATGAGGGCCAGAAATTAGGGCAAGTGGACCTCAGTTGTTGTGTCTGGTATCACAGGATGTTCAGCTGGCTGGGCTGAAAGGTCCACGAAGGCTTCACTCACATGTCTGACACCTTGGTGCTTCTCACTCTGGACTCTTTCTCCAGGTGGTGTCTCATCATTTAGTAGTATAGCCAGAGTTTTTTAATAGCATGGTGGCATGCCATAAGTAAAAGTGTCAGGTATCTTAAAGGCTAGACCCCAATATTGCAAGTCTCAAAGCCATCCCAAATTCAAGGGGAGGGGAAATGGACACCACCTCTCAATGGGAGGAGTGGCATGTGCCTACAGAGCAGGAAGAAATTGATGGTGGCCATCTTTGGTGGCTTTCTACCCCTAGTAATTACTTTAATTCACTCAGACTCTTGCATTTTCCGTTCATGACATTGATTCTCCACATTGCAGCTGATCTCACAAAGGTCACTAATGACCTCCTGATTAGCAGTGGCAGCATCCCAATTGTCATCTAGTTAGAAGCTTATTTCAGCGTTTTGAGAATTTTTTTCTATATATGTTCACTTATACCCTCTCTAATTCTGCAAGGTATTTTAGAATATTCTTCTTAATTTTCTAACCAGTCCTTCTGAGTGAGCAGAATTACCTTTGCTTGACATTTGGCTACTGTTTCTAAAAAAATACATATAAAAATTTGTTTTTGTACATTTTCCTGGGGTACATACATCTCAGGAGATAGGTAGAGTGCATTATCTCCGTTTTATATACAGTAATTTAAGGGCCCAATGTCAAAAGGTTGGTCAATAATAGAGTAAAAGCCAGAACCCAGATCTCTTGAGTCTAGTTTATTTTAAACTAAACCATGCTAAATGAAACAAAGTTGTTCATAAAAATAATACATGTATATGGTAGAAATATGCTGCTTTAAAATTTTCTGTAAAACGTCTTAATTCTGTAAGCAGATTCAAGACATTCACTGAACACCTGTTAAGTATTAGATACTATGCTTGATACTTTCCCGTTTAATCTTCATATCAGTGCTGTGAGGTAAGTGTTGTCATTATCATTTTACAGGTAAACAATGGAGACTCCAAGAAGTCAAATGACTTGCCCTTTGTTACACAGCTAATAAATAGTGGAATCTGGATTCAAATTTAGAGCTTCTGCCTCCAATTCAATGCTTTCTACTTTTTCCTATATTTACTCCCAATTTTTTTAAGAAAGCAAAAATGAGTTGAACCTGTGCTTCCCTCCACCGCCCCACCCCCCAGTGGTGTCCTGCTCTTGCCCGAAGATCAGCACACTCCTGGGCTTGATAAGGTGCTAGGTTCTCCCCAGTGCCTAGCTTCTCCCTGTCCTGGGAAGCCTCCCACATGCCGTCCCGCCTCATCCAGGTGACACAGATATAGTGCAACTTGCTGTCACTGACAGGGGCAGCAGCTGGGAGACCTTGTCTAAACCTGTGCTTTTAATTAACTTGTATTCAAAGGCATTTACATACAGAGACAAAATGATCATGGCCTGCAAATTAAGCCTATTTGTAACCTTGCATCCCAAGTCCTATGAAATGCCATGTGTGCATGTGTGTAATGCTTTTTATAATGAAAATGAGCATTTTTTTCTAAAGTTACTGCTTGCCATTAAGGCTTTTACAATTTTATTGAGTGACCAGTATACTGGTATGTACACGGTATGGTGCTATGGAGGAGGATATACAAAAGGTACTCACACATGAATTCTGTCTTCAAGCAACTTACAGTGTCTTGGGAATATAGTACAAGGTAGAAAGCCATTAGAGCAGAAAAAAAGTTATTTGGTTAAAAATGGCATGGTAAAAATACTATCTTTCATATGCATGGGTGCTTTACAGATGACAACTTTGACATTTCCTTCAATATTTCATAATAGAGTACCTACCACATGCACTCTATTAGTGTGTAATAGCCAATCAAACAAAGTTCCTGCCCTCATTGCTATCATTAGAAATCAGACATTTCAAAAGAAGAAATCTGACAAGGTCTTCTCTTAAGAAACTATTTAGTTTAGTTTTGCTTTCACTAGCAAAATTTTACATATCAGCAACCTGTTTGTGGATTTTTCTGTTTCTCCTTGCAAGCCTAAAAATATTTAAAAGACTCCACAAGTGCTAAAAATTCCCTGAAAATGTAATGCAGTTAGATCATGGAAGTGACAACTGTCAGCACATTGCCAATAGTGGAAGAATGTGGTATTGGCATGCCAGTTGACTTTTTGGTTTAAGGAATATTCTAAACAAGAGAGAAGGTGGTTGTCCAACTGATACTACATAGTGTCATGGTCCATGACAATAATTCAGTAATGCTTTCAGACAGCAATACTTATTCATTTAACATTTTAAGTATTTCCACAAAAATTAAAGATGGCGTGAGGTCCAGAGAATGCACTTGGGAAATGGCAATTTACATATCCAAATGTTTGAAACCTTTTCCAGAGTCTAGGATCTAGTAAAATGCCTTTTCAAATTAAAAAAAAAAAAAGCTGCCATGTTGCCAAGCAGTTAAACTGCCATATGTGGTGACAACTGAGAGTCTATGTCTTAGCCATCCAATAGAGCCAAATA
>JAQZBX010020349.1:0-33077 GCA_029593785.1 Cabassous unicinctus
TAAATATTTATTAATTATGCAAACAGCAAACGAGTTGTAAGAGTACTATTAAATGTTAAAATCTCCAGGCAAATGCAGAGTAATCTTTATACATTCCCATGGGATTTACTAGAATATCTTTCTTAAAAACTTTGATAAAGTGATGTGAGCATAACAATCCTAATCAACACTTGTAGACCGTGGTTCTCAACACTGGCTGCACATTTCAACTGGGAGTTTTAAACAACAACAACAACAAACCACAATGCCCAGGCCCTACTCACTAGAATTTTGTTTCAGTTGGTATGGGATGGGGTCCCACCATCTGTACTCTTTTAAAAGCTTCCCAGATGATTTTTCATGTGCAGCTGAGGTTGAGAACCACTGCTCCAAGTGTCATTTATAGAAAAATAAAGGTACTCAGAAAAACCTGGGGCAAGACGTTGCTTTTCTTAAAAACGCAACTGCAGTTGTGAAAGGTGTTTTAGAACCATGATTTTATAAGGTTAAGGTCTGTCTTGGGGAGGGGAGCACACTCAAATTGTAGTTACTTACTGAGACCAAATTACTAAGTAACTTCCATGAAAATGTGAGCATTTAAGACTTCCCACCATGGGTTCACTAAGAATAGATCATGTCACAAAAACTTGAACAATTTCTTGGAAGGAATGGATGAAGATATTGACAAAGGAATAGAAGGTTATCTTCTCGTAGGTCATTCAAAGCATGAGGTTTGGCCAAGGTGAATATTCACTTGGTACTTACACTGGGTCAAATAATGAAATGGAAAGGCCTTGGTGGGAAGGTGGTAGAGATTAATGGTAAAAAGTTGTGCTGAGTTTTAATGAGATAATTTATAGGAAAACATTTTGAGAACTGTAAAGGATGGCACATCTGTAAGGGCTTACTATTTTTAATAATATTATAGTAGGGGTGGTGTGGGATCTATTTAAAATACTTACTGGGAAAGAGTGTATCTTAATTGGACTACATAGAAAACAAAAAGGCGAAAGTTTATCAAGTCTGATCCTGACTTTGCAACTAACACTTTTTTTTTTCTTTTCCCTCCTTTTCACCCAGGGACTGTTAGAAAGCCGAGTGAGGTGCTAAGTTAGATTCAAACTGCATCTCTGGGTAGAAATGCTGAGTTAGCATCAGCTTATAGGAATTTGAAGTTCCTATAAGGAGGTTTTTGAAAAATTCTATTAGGATTAGTACCTATGCTGTCAGTATTGGAATTTTCTAGAGAATCACAGTGTCTAGCTGGTAAATAAGCCATTATCAATTTGTGTCCTGCACATCAAAGCCTTCTGGGCAGAAATTACCTTTTTGCCTTGTAAACTAATTTGGGCATTGATGAGTTAGCCAGCCTATAACTGGCTAAAGTTTCTTTTATGTTATGGATTTTCTAAGAAAATATGTGGTGTGCCAAAGATTACTGGAGTTAATCTATTTAAGAGAATAAATATTTCCAAGCACTTAAGAGGCATGTGCTACAAATCACAACACTCAGGGACTAGTTACAAAGTTTATCTGTTCATTAAAGTTGGGCAGGCAGGACCTCTAGTGGCAATGGCTAGTTAGAAGTTAGACTTGATATTGACATTTTAGAAAGCACACACTGCATTTCTTTTAAAATTCTGCTTGATAAAACTTGGACTGATACTGCCCCCAAAATTCCCAAATAATTAAGCTCTGCAATTCCAATTTCTTGATTTTCAAGTTGTCACCAGTTCCCCTTGTGAACACATCTCTTGTGGGGGAACACTTTAAAAGAAAATGGTCTCAAAGATTTCCTGGCAAAGTGGACATATGAACCTGTTAAAGTAATGTTGCCCGCAAGGCATGGATTGAGGCGACTAACGTTTTTAATTAGCTCTTGACTTTCATTAAACCTGCTTGTTTCACGTTGTACAGCAACGCCTCTAAATAGCTATTTGTACTCTGAATTTGACCTTTCAAACAACGATGAATGATGATTTTGAATCAGCTGTCTTATTGGGGAAAAGGGCATGGGGGTGGTGTTTGTGGTGGCCCAGCCAGTGCTAAACTGCAGCAGCTCCGTTGGCCTCATCCCACGCTGAGTCTAGGCCCCTCTGGGCAAAGCTGCAGTTACTTCTGCCAGTGGAGTCTGGTGGAGTCAGTTGGCTGCTAGAGGCTCAGAGTTTGCGTGCATGTACTGGAGCCTGTGTGGGCAGGCACCCCTTAGCCTGGCCTACCCCCCACCATCCTGCCTTTGCTCTCTCTGCGGTGGGTGTAGAACAGAGGGAATTGCTGGCTTGTGGCAGCAGATGGGAGCCTGGCCCTGTGGTCATGTACACACAGAGGCACAGCTCACTGACGCACAATTTGGGGTGGTAGAGGGAAGAGAGAAGAAAACCCCTTTCTTTCTCACCTGTGATGCAGGAACCTAGTACACTCCAGTCGTGAGTTCTTTCAGGGCTCAACTGAAAATGTCATTTTGCCAGGAGACTTTTCTCTGATCAAGCTCAATCTCTCTTATGTGCTTCTGTAGCTTCCTGTATGTGTCCCCAGTAGCACTTATTCCTATTGTAATGAGTTATTTGTGTAATTATTTGTTTATTATCTGTCTTTCTCAGTTGATTATAAAGCTTCATGAGGGCAGAGACTTGTCCTGCTTGTCCTGCTTATTTTCGTATCCTTGTGTCTGAGGCCTGGAATATAGTAGATGCTCAATAAATATTTGTTGAATGAATGAATGAATGAATGAGGTACACAGAAATGTATGTACAAGAATTCTCTTTGGAAGTAACCTAATGTCTAGCAAGATGGAAACAAATTATGGAGATCCATTTGGTTTTAACATATCATTAAAAACATTTAAAAAGTATTTAATAATATTGAAAAATATTCAGAATGTCAGGTTAGATGAAAAAAGTAGGATATAAATATTAATATATGGTATGACTTCTCTTATTTTTGGCAAAAGAAAATATATTCTTAAACTGAGGGAAAAGATGCCTCTAAGGTAGTGGGATTATGGTGACATAAACAATTTTTTCTTTATGCTTTTCTGTAATTTCCAAAATGTCTAAAGTGAGTTTGTATTATTTTATAACCAGAAAAAGCCTTTTTAAATATTAGGAGTTAGAAAAATATGATGGGCAAACTATTAAGAGAGAAAGGGTAGCAAGATGCTCTTTGGCCAGCTGTGGCATAGTAAGTTTAAAGATTAAAAAGCCAGAACTATCGGCATGGGCAAAACTTTTTCAAACACATTGATTCATAACTTCAAAAGATGTTTAGAATTTCCCTTTACAAGACTTTGTTTTTTGAATGGCCTATGTGCCATTCCAGTTGGGAACAGTGTGACAGTCAGCAAGGGCTTCAAGCTGACCAGGAGAAAAACACAAGCGTGAACAAGGCGTGGCGCTGCCAACGTAAATCACTCATCTGACAAATGGGACTACCTTTCTCTAGACATAAATCCTTGCTCTTCATCCTCCACCCCTGCCAAGCTGGATTAGGTGCCCCTGAGCAAGGTGTCCTTCTTTTGTAGCATGCCCTACACCTTGTTGTAAACACCTGTGTAGGTTTCTGTATTCCCAACTAGACTTCAGCTAGACTTGGACTTTGGAGGCAAGGGCTGAATGTAGCTTTTTCACTATTGCATTCCACTGCATAGCCCAGTGCTTTGCACACAGTAGGGGCTAGATGAGTATTTGTTCAATAAACGATGGAAGGATCATGCATCAAGCACTCCAACGGATAGTGACTCCTGTGAGAATTTTCATCTTTACATATGAAGGTCAATGTCAGAAACAAGACAAAACCTCATCCAAAAATGCTGAAAAGTTCAAGTGAGAAAATTTCATAGTCTTAAAAAAATAACAGGATTTCTTATATTCAGGCAAATAGAGATCATAGAGATAAGAACCTGTCTCTGTATGGAAAGCAAATAAAATTCTTGTTTCCTTTATGTTCTCACAGCCACACACCCTGCTCAGAAGTCTTCTGGCTTGTGATTACTGGCGAACATACTGCTATTTCTTGAAGTGTCCATAAACACAGATAGCAGAGCTCAATTCTTTAAATATGCTGGGTTTGATAAGGCAGATTGGACAGGATCTTGTTCAGCCTTTAATCTATGTCCTTAGGCATTTGAGAAGGTTCCAAACTCAAGGCTATTTCAGTTCCTTTCTATTTGCAATGTGTGATGCTATAAAATAACTGTATTCGTTTTCTATAGTTGCTGTAACAAATTACTAAAACCTGGTGGCTTAAAACAATAAAAATTTATTATTTTAGTTATGTGGCTGAAAAGTCTCATACAGATCTTCCTGGGCAAAGATCAAAGTGTCATCAGGGAGCATTCTTTTCTGGAGGCTCTAGAAAAGAATATGTTTCCTTGTGTTTTCCAGTTTCTAGAGGTTGCTTGGTTTCCTTGGTTCATGCCCCTCCCCCTCCTTCTTCAAAGCCAGCGACCTGGGACCAAGTCTTTCTTACACTGTCATCTCTCTGGTTCCTTCTTTTAATTTCTTTTTCCATTTTTAAGGATGCTAGTGATTACATTGGACCCACCCAGATAATACAGGATAATCTCTCTATTTTAAGGTCAAGGTCAGCTAATTAACAAACTTAATTCTAGCTGCTATCATAATGCCCCGTTGCCACACAAACATAACATATTCACAGGTTCTGGGGATTAGAACATGGACATCTTTGGGGAGCCATTATTCTGCTGCCATGAATACTGTACACATAATGTTATCTACATACAATCTAGGAAATACAGTAAGTCATTTTAAAAGCTGTGTCCATATTGTACCCCTCTCTCCCCCTCAAAAAAAGGAAAGAAACAAGAAAAAAAAATCCCAAGAGTCAAACCACAAAATGAAATAATTTTAGGATTAAAAGAGACAAGTTCTTCTGCTATATGGATTTAAGACAAACATCCTCAGAATATCACTTGCGTGGGAGTTTGTATGTAGGAATCTAATGCTCATAAATTCCTTCCATGAAGTCTTGCTCACAATATGAATAGATGCTAATGTGTTATAATCGGCCCACTGTTTGCCTGAAAATTGTGCATACAAATTGTGCCTAAAGCTGATAGAATGGATAAAAAAACATGAGCCATCCATATGCTGCTTACAAGAGACTCACCTTAGACCCAGGGATACAAACTGGCTGAAAGTGAAAGGTTATAAAAAGATACTCCACGCAAATAGTAACCAGAAAAGAGCAGGGGTAGCTATACTAATATCAGACAAAACAGACTTTAAATGCAAAAAAGTTATAAGAGCTACAGAAGGCCATTATACATTAATAAAAGGGACAATCCACCAGGAAGATATAACAGTCATAAATCTCTATGCACCTAACCAGGGTGCCCCAAAATACATGAGACAAACTCTGGCAAAACTGAAGGGAGAAACAGACTTTTCTACAATAATCGTTGGAGACTTCAACACCCCACTCACATCATTAGATAGAACAACCATACAGAAGATCAACAAAAACAGAGAACTTGAACAATATGATAAACAAGTTAGACCTAAGAGACATATATAGAAACTGCATCCAAACTCAGCAGGTTATACATTCTTCTCAAGTGCCCATGGATCTTCTCCATGATAGACCTTATATTAGGTCACAATGCAGCTATCAATAAATATAAAAGGATTGAAATTATACAAAGCACCTTCTCAGATCATAATGGAATGAAACTAGAAATCAATAATAGACAGGAAAAAAATAAATTCGCAAATGTGTGGAGGCTGAACAACACACTCCTAAATAATCAGTGGGTCAAAGAAGAAATTGCAAGTGAAATCAGTAAATATATTGAGACAAATGAAAACGAGAACACAACGTATCAAAACTTATGGGATACAGCGAAGGCAGTCTTGAGAGGGAAATTTATAGCCCTAAATGCCTACATTAAAAAAGAAGAAAGAGCTAAACTCAAAGATTTAACTGAACAACTAGAGAAACTAGAAAAAGAACAGCCAACCAATCCCAAAGCAAGCAGAAGGAAAGAAATAATAAAGATTAGAGCAGAAATAAATGAAAATGAGAACAAAAAAGCAATAGAGAAAATCAACAAAACCAAAAGCTGGTTCTTTGAGAAGATCAATAAAATTGACAAACCCCTAACTAGACTAGCAAAGAAAAAAAGAGAGAAGATGCAAATAAATACAATAAAAAATGAAAGAGGGGAAGTTACAAATGACCTCACAGAAATAAAAAGAATCATAAGAGTATGAGAAACTGTATGCCAACAAACTAGACAACCTAGATGAAATGGACAAACTCCCAGAAATGCACAGCCAACCTACACTGATGCTACAAGAAATACAAGAACTTAACAAACCAATCACATTTAAGGAGATTGAATCTGTCATCAAAAATATCCCAGCAAAGAAAAGTCCAGGACCAGATGGCTTCACAAATGAATTCTACCAAGCATTTAGAAAAGAATTAACACCAATCATGTTTAAACTCTTCCAAAAAATTGAAGAGGAGGGAAAATTACCCAAAACATTTTATGAAGCCAACATCACCCTAATACCAAAGCCAGAAAAAGATACTACAAGAAAAGAAAATTACAGACCAATCTCTCTAATGAACACAGATGCAAAAATTCTCAACAAAATACTTGCAAATCGAATCTAACAGCATATCAAAAGACTTATACATCATGACCAAGTGGGATTTATTCCTGGTATGCAAGGCTGGTTCAACATAAGAAAATCCATCAATGTAATACACCATATTCACAAACTGAAAGAAAAAAAACACACGGTCATATCAATTGCAGAAAAGGCATTTGACAAAATCCAGCATCCTTTTTTGATAAAACCACTTCAAAAGATAGGAATAAAAGGAAAATTCCTCAATATGATAAAAGGCATATATGAAAAACCCACAGCCAACATCATACTCAATGGGGAAAGGTTGAAAGCTTTCCGTCTAAGATCGGGAACAAGACAAGGATGCCCACTGTCACTATTGTTATTCAATATTGTACTAGAAGTTCTAGCTAGGGCAATTAGACAAGAAAAAAAATTAAAGGCATCCAAATAAGAAAGGAGGAAGTAAAACTCTCACTGTTTGCGGATGACATGATCCTGTACTTAGAAAATCCTGAAGTATCCATGACAGACCTATTTGAGCTAATAAATGAGTTCAGTAAAGTGGCAGGATACAGGATCAACATGCAAAAATTAGTAATGTTTTTGTACACTAGTACTCAACAATCTGAGGAGGAAATCAGGGGAAAAATTCCATTTTCAATAGCAACAAAAAGACTCAAATACCTAGGAGTTAATTTAACCAAAGACGTACAGGACCTATATGCAGAAAACTACAAAACAATGTTAAAAGAGATTTAAAAAGACCTAAACAGATGGGAAGACATTCCGTGTTCATGGACTGGAAGAATAAATATCCTGAAGATGTCAATCTTATCCAAACTGATTTATAGATTCGATGCAATACCAATCAAAACCCCAGTAGCTTACTTTACAGAATTAGAGAAGGCAATTACCAAATTCATTTGGAAGGGTAAGTGCACCCGAATAGCCAAAAGCATTCTAAAAAAGAAGAGCAACATGGGAGGAATTTCACTGCCTGACCTTGAAACATATTACAAATCTACAGTGGTCAAAACAGCATGGTACTGGCACAAAGATAGACACATTGATCAGTGGAATAGAATTGAGAACCCAGAAATGAACCCACACCTATACAGTCAACTGGCTTTTGACAAACCTACCAAGTCCATGTTAACGGGACAAAACAGTCCCTTCAACAAATGGTGTTGGGAGAACTGGATATCTATAACCAAAAGAATGAAAGAGGACCTCTACCTCACCTGCTATGCAAGAATCAACTCAAAATGGACCAAAGATCTAAATATAAAAGCCAGGACCATAAAACTACTAGAAGAAGATGTAGGGAAACATCTTCAAGACCTTGTAGTAGGTGGTGGTTTCTTGGGCCTTACACCCAAAGCATGTACAATAAAAGAAAAAATAGATAAATGGGACCTCCTCAAAATTAAACACTTTTGCACCTTACAGGACTTTGTCAAAAGGGTGAAAAGGAAGCCAACTCAATGGGAAAAAATATTTGGAGATGACATATCTGATAAGGGTTTAATATCCAGGATATATAAAGAGATGTTAAAACTCAACAATAAAAAGACAAATGACCCAATTAAAAAATGGGCAAAAGACTTGAATAGACATCTGTCCAAAGAAGAAATACAAATGGCAAAAAAACACATGAAGAAATGCTCAACATCACTAATAATTAGGGAAATACAAATCAGAACTACAATGAGATATCATTTCACACCTATCAGAATGGCCACTATTAAAAAGACAGAGAACTACAAGTGTTGGAGAGGATGTGGAGAGATGGGAACACTTATTTACTGTTGGGAATGCAGAATGGTACAGCCACTGTGGAGGACTGTTTGGCAGTTCCTAAAGAAGTTGTATATAGACTTGCCACGTGACCCGGCAATACCACTACTGGGTATATACCCAGAAGAACTGAGAGCAGTGACACAAACAGACATCTGCACACCGATGTTCACTGCAACATTATTCATGATTACCAAAAGTTGGAAACAATCCAGGTGTCCATCAACAGACGAATGGATAAACAAACTGTGGTCTATTCACATGATGATATATTATGCAGCTGTAAGAAGAAATGAAGTTGTAAAGCATATGACAACATGGATGAACCTGGAAGACATTATGATGAGCGAAGCAAGCCAGACACAAAAGGACATATACTGTATGATTGCATTACTATGAACCAAATATATTGTGTAACATATTGTTTGATTAAAAAAAAATTGTATGTGTCCAGTACATTTAATTGAGAAATATATGTCTTTATTAAAAAAAAATTGGCCTAAAGACTTTTCTCCTTAATTATTTCTCTCTCAGGAATTTTGTTTACCTTTCTAATTTGGTTAGACAAGGTCTCTTTCCATTCCCATTTAAATTTTCTTTTAAATATTGAAATGATTTCGAAGTTACAAGACAGTTGGAAAAATAATATAAAACCCTTATGAAGAAGTCCAACATACCTCCCACCCAGATACACAAATTCACCAACTTTTCACATTTTGTCCCATTTTCTGTATCATTCTCTCTCTCTCTCTCCCTCTCTCTCCCTCTCTCTCTCTCTCATCTTTCTATTATCTATTTATCTATCATCTATATTCTTACATTTAAGAATGGGTTGTATAAAACATGCTTCTTGAACACTTAATACTTTCAGGTATATCTCCTAAGAACAAGAATATTCACTTATGAAGCCACCTTAAGTACAGTTATCAAGTTCCAGAAATTTAACGTTGATATAAAGCTTACAATCTATATTCCAATGTTTTCATATGTCCTAATGTCTTTTTGGGCCTTTTCTCCCCCATTATTAGTTCCAACCCAGGACCTATATTGCATTTAATTTTTATTGTCTATTTAGTCTCTCACCCTTCCTCCCTCTCTCTTTCTCTTTTAATCTGTGGAAACATATATACAACATAAATTTTCCATTTCAATAACTCCTAAGCATACCATTCAGAGACATTAACATTAATATATTCACAATGTTTTGCTACCCTAACAACCATTCATTACTAGAAATTTCCCATTACCCCAGAGGTCCTGCATCCATCATGCATTAATTTACTATTCACATACCCCTCCCTACTCCCATCCCTGGTAAACTCTTCTCTACTTCTGCCCTCTATGAATTTGCATTTTCTAGTTATTTCACATGTGTGGAATCATCAAATATCTGTTCCTTTATGTCTGACTTATTTCACTCAACATGATGTCTTCAAAGTTCATCCATGTAGTGGCATGTATCAGAATTTCATTTCTTTTTAAGGCTAAGTAATATTCCATTGTATGTATATATCACAGTTTGTTTATCCATTCATATGTTGATTAATATGTGGGTTGCTTCCACCTTTGGGTTATTGTGAATAATGCCGCTATGAACATTGGTGTACAAATATCTGTCTGAGTCCCTGCTTTCAATATTGAGTATATACCTAGAAGTGGGATTGCACATCATACCGTAGTTCTATGTTTAATTTTTTGGGGAACTGCTAAACTGTTTTCCACAGTGTCTGCACCATTTTACATTCCCACCCACATACTAATGTTCCTACTTCTCCACATGCCAGCACTTGTTAATTTCTGCTTCTTCAATAATAGCCATTCTAGTGGGTGTGAGGTGGTATCTCATTTTGGTTTTGATTTGTCTTTTCCTAGAGCTATTGATGTTGACCAACTTGTCATATGTTTATTGACCATTTGTATATCTTCTTTGGAGAAATGTCTATTCAAGCCTTTTGTCCATTTTAAAAAATGGATTGTTTATCTTTTTGTTGTGTTGTCGAATTTCTTTATCTATTTTGAATATTAAACCATTATTGGATATATGGTTTCCAAATTTTTTTCCCCCATTCTGTTGGTTATCTTTTCACTTTCTTGATAATAGTCTTGGATACACAAAGTTTTTTAATTTTGATGAAGTCTACTTCTTTATTTTTTCTTTTGTTGCTTGTCTTTTAGTGTAAAATCTAAGAATCTATTTCCTAATTCAAGGACCTGAAGTTATTTCCCTATGTTTTCTTCTAGGGGTTTAATAATTTTAGGTGGTTTATCCATTTTTATTTAATTTTTGTATGCTGTGTGAGATAAGTATTCAGTTCCATTCTTTTGCATATGGATATCCAGTTTTCCCTGAACCATGTGTTAAAAAGCTTATTCTTTCCCCATTGAGTGGCCTTGGCACCCTTGTCAAAAATCAGTTGGCCCTAGGGTGAGGTCATCAACATAGTGATGTAAGATATCCCCTGAAAAAACCTCTCCAGAGAGTCAGTGAATAAAAGGACAAATCCCACTTGCTTAGAAATCTGGAGGATGATAGAAGCTGGAGAAGGACTCCACAAATGCGGAATCAAAGAAAAAGGGAAATATCAGGTATGAAGCTTTGAAGTGTTTGCCATGGACACACTGGTCCACTCCCTCTCCTTCATTCAGTTCCCCAGAACTTGGGGAGTTGCTCAAAGGCAGTGGCCTAGACCCCCTTCCACCTCCCACTGGGGACAGCAGTGATAGAACTCTGCACATACCAAGGCACAGGGACCCAAGTCCAGAGATACCCAGGGCAGAACACAATCTACTGAAGAGCTGCATATAAAAGTGCTCCCAGGAGGAAGGAGGAGGAGGAGGAGGAGGAGAAAAAGAAGAAGGAGGAGGAGGAGGAGGAGGAGAGAGACTGTGATAAATTGCAGCCAGAAAGTGCTGCACTCAGTCCATCCAGTCTCTGTTGACTGGACCACCTAAATGCAGAATGAACTTTTCTGGAGTGACACATCTTTCTGGATCAACCCCATCTGATCCCCAGAGAAGGATACCCTAGTGGGGAAGAAACCAGAGGCAGAAAAGCCTTGCAGAGAAAAAAAATAAAGGGGGTTAAAATGAACTGCTGTAAGACAGGAGGGTTCCAGAACTGAAAAGAGTAAGGAAAATGGGACACTGAGTGAGGCAGAGAATTCAAACAAATCATAGGAGCTGGGGAGAAAATTCTACACAAAAACAAACAGAACATATCAAGATTCCCAGAAAAAGAAGAGAAGAAAGGAAGTTTTCTCCTGGAGGTGAAAAAACACAATAAGTGCAATCTTAAAAATTGTACCACATATCCAGGGCAAGAATCAGAGGAAGAAGAGCTGAGAAAATCTGATCAATTAAACATGGACTATTCTAAAGGTCTGGAATAAGGTGGACCAAGCATCAAAGAAGAGCCTTCACACAAAGCCAATAAACAATAAAACCCTAGACAAGAGGGAGAATCTGACCTTCAGAGTTAACTTCTCAAGATAATCAGATGCCTAGATATTAGTAAAAAATTACAAGCCACACTAAGAAACAGGAAGATATGGCATAGTCAAGGGAACAAATTAAAAGTTCAGAGGAGACACAAAATTTGGAACAATTAATCAAAGACGTTTAAACAAAGCTCCTAAATCTATTCAAGGAGATGAAGAAAATATGCATGAAAAGATAAAGGACATTAAGAAGACAATGTGTGAGCATAAAGAAGAATTTGAAAGTATCAAAAGAAACACAACGGAAAGTATGAGGATAAAAAGCACAAGAGTAGATATTACAAATACACTAGAGGCATATAACAAAAGATTTGAACAGGCAGAAGAAAGAGTCAGCAATCTAGAAGACAGGAAAAATGGGAATCATATAGTCAGAAGAACAGATACAGAAAAGAATAGAAAAAATTGAGCAGTCTTAGGGATTTGAGTGAGAGCATGAAGTACACAAACATATGCATCATGGGTGTCCTAGAAGGAGAAGAGAAGGGAAAGGGGCAGAAAGAATATTTGAGGAAACAATGCCTGAAAATTTCCTAACCCTTATGAAAGACATAAATAAACATCTCCAAGAAGTGCAATGTATGCCAAACAGAATAAATCATAATAGACCTACTCCAAGACACATACTAATCAGAATGTTAAATACTAAAGATAGAGAATTCTGAAAGCAGCAAGAGAAAAGTGATTCATCACATTCAAGAAATCCTCAATAAGACTGATTTCTCATCAGAAATCATTGAGGGTAGAAGACAGTGGTAGGATATATTCAAGGAAGTGAAAGAGAAAAAACTGCCAGCCAAGAATTCTTTATCTGGCAAAAACTCTCCTTCAAAAATGAGAGTGAGTTTAAAACATTCACAGATAAACAGAAACTGATAGAGTTAGTTAACAAGGAACCTGCTTACAAGAATTACTAAAGGGAGTTTTGCAGGTTAAAAGGAAAAGACAGGAGAGAATGACTTGGAATAGTGTGAAGAAATGAAGATCATCAGTAAGGATAACTAAAGGAGTAAATGAAAAACCCAATAGTACTGTATCTTTAATATACAACTCTACTCTTTACTTCCTATAAGAATCAGAATATAATTGAACAAGAAAAGGGTATCTTTCCTGATAATGGACATACAAAATATAAAGTGGTAAAATGGAACAAAAAACAACATAAAGCAGGGAAACAGAGGGATATGGGAGCAGAGAATGTGTATACTATTGAAGCTAGGTTGGTATCTTTTCAAATTAGTAAGTCACAGATGTAGGTTGTGTAATATAAACCCCAGGGTAACTACAAAGAAAGTATATAAAAATATACAGAAACAAAAATGAGGAAAAGATCAATCAGATGCATCACAAAAGACCAACTATCCAGAAAAGAAGGTTACAATAAAGGAAAAGAGGGACAAAAACATGACATGACATATAAAAACCAAAAGACAAAATGACTGAATAAGTACTACCTTTACAGAAATAACCCTGTATGTTAATGGATTAAACTCCTCAGTCAAAAGACACAGAGAGGCAGAATGGATAAAAAAAGTGTGACCCAATTATATGTTGTTTGTAAGAGATTCACCTTAGACCCCAAGACACAAATAGGTTGAAAATGAAAGGTTGGAAAAAGATATTCCTAGCAAATAGTAACCAAAAAAGAGCTGAGGTAGCTATACTAATATTGGACAAAATAGACTTTAAGTCAAAAGATCTTATAAGAGACAATGAAGGACATTATATATTAATGGGGCAATCCACCACGAAGAAATAACAATCATAAATATTTATGCACCTCAACATGGTGCCCCAAAATACATGTGGCAGACACTGGCAAAACTGAAGGGAGAAATACACACCTCTACAATAATAGTTGGAGACTTCAGTACACCACTCTCAGCAATAGGTAGGACATCTAGAAAGAAGATCAATGAGGAAACAGACAACTTGAATAATATGATAAATGAACTAGACCCAACAGTTATATACAGAACATTGTATCCCAAACAGCTGGTTATACACTCTTCTCAAGTGCACATGAATCATTCTCCAGGATAGGCCACATGTTGGTTCACAAAACAAGTCTCATAAATCTAAAAAGATAGAAATTATGCAAAGCATCTTCTCTGACCATATAGAATAAAGCTGGAAATCAATAACAGGTGGAGAACTGGAAAATCCACATGTAAATGGAAGTTAAATAACACTCTTAAACAATCAGTGGGTCAGAGAAGAAATTGCAAGGGAAATCAATAAATATCTTGAGATGAATGAAAACAAGAACATTATATTGCAAAACTTATGGGATGCAGGGGAGCGGGCATAGCTCAGCTGGTTGAGTGCCTGCTTCCCATGTACGAGGTCCTGGGTTCAATCCCCAGTGCCTAAAAAAAGAAAAGAAAAAAGAAAACTTATGGGATGCAGCGAAGGCAGTGCTGAGAGGGAAATTTACATTCCTAAACACTTATATTATAAAAGAAGAATGAGCTAAAATCAAAGCCCTAACTGTACACTTGTAGGAAATAGAAAAAATAGTAAACTAATCTCAAAGCAAGCAGAAGGAAAGAAATAACAATGATTAGAGCAGACAATTTTGAAATGGAGAATAAAAAACAATAGAGTATCCACAACTGCAAGCAAGACAGTTCCATTCATCTGCCTCATGGGATCTAAGGCCCTCTCAATCGGAAGCAGAGTGGGCATCACCATTCCAAAATCCTCAAGACTGAGGAATGAACAAACATAAGAGGGAAATGCAAATATGGACCAAAGTGGACTTATTATTATTTTAGTAATGGAAGAACTTATAACACTGATATAAAGACAGTAGTCACCAGAGGTTCTGAGGGGAGGGAGAGGGAAGAATAGGTATTTCATGGGGCATTTTTGGGACATTTGAATTGTTCTGAATGATATTGCAATGGTGGATACAGGCCATTATACATTTCGTCAAATCCTATAAAATTGTGTAATATGAAGTATAAACCATAATGTAAACTATAATCTATGGTTACTGGCAATGCTTCAATATTTGTTCATCAATTGTAACAAATGTACCACACAAATAAAAGATGTTATTAATAGGAGAAAATGTGAAAGGGGGAAGAGGTGGGGTTTATGGGAATTCCCTACATTTTCTATGTAACTTTTATGTAATCTAAAACTTTTTTTAAAGTAAAGAAAAAAAAAACAATAGTGAGAATTAACAAAACTAGAAGTTGGTTCTTTGGGGAGATCAATAAAATGGACAAACCCTTATCTAGACTGACAAAGAAAAAAAGAGAGTAGGCACAAATAAATAAAATCAGAAATGAGAGGGGGAACATCACTACTAACCCCACAGAAATAAAAAGAATCATAAGAGGATACGATGAACAAGTGTATGCTAACAAATTAGACAACCTGGATGAAATGGATAATTTCCTAGAAACACACAAACAACCTATACTAACTCTTGAAGGAAAAGAAACAGAACAATTGCAAGTGAAGAGATAGAATCAGTCATCAAAAACTTCCCAAGAAGGAAAAGCCCAGTACCAGATGGCTTCACAGGGGAATTCTACCAATCATTCCAAGAAGAATTAATATCAATTGTGCTCAAACACTTCCAAAAAATTGAAGAAGAGGGAACACTTACCTAACTCATTTTATGAGGCCTGCATCACCCTAATACCAAAGCGAGGCAAAGATACTACAATAAAATTACAAAACAATTTCTCTTATGAATGAGGATGCAAAAATCCTCAATAAAATACTTAAAAATAAAATCCAACAGCACATTAAAAGAGCGGGTTTAGTTTAGTAGTTGAATGCCTGCTTCACATATATGAGGTTCTGGGTTCAATCTCTAGTAACTCCTAAAAGAATAAAAAGAATTACACACCTTGATCAAGTGGGTTGTATTACAGGTATGCAAGGGTGGTTCAACATAAGAAAATCAATGTAATACACCACATTAACAAAAATGAGGAGAAAAAGTTGCATGGTCACCTCCACTGACACAAAAAAGGCATTTGACAAAATCCGGCATTCTTTCTTGATAAAAACAGTTAGAAAAATAAGAAGATAAGGATACTTCCTCAACATGATAAAGGGCATACATGAAAAACCCACAGCTAACATCATACTCAACGGTGAAAGACTGAAAGATTTCCCCTCTAAGATCTGGAACAAGACAAGGAGGCCCACTGTCACCACTGTTATTCATCATTGTACTGGAAGCTCTAGCCAGAGCAGCTAGGCAAGAAAAAGAACTAAAAGGCATCCAAATTGGAAAGGAAGAAGTAAAACTTTCACTATTTGCAGATGACACGATGTTATATTTAGAAAGTGCTGAAAAATCTACAACAAAGCTACTAGAGCTAATAAACAAACTCAGCAAAATGGCAGGGTACAAGATCAACATGCAAAAATCAATAGTATTTCTATACACTGGTAATGAGCAATTGGAGGAGGAAATCAAGAAAAAATTCCATTTACAATGGCAACTAAAAGAATCAAATATCTAGGAATAAATTTAACCAAGGATGTAGAGGACTTATACATGGAAAACTACAAAACATTTCTAATAGAAATCAAAGAAGAACTAAATGAATGGAAGGACATTCTGTGTTCATGAATTAGAAGACTAAATATAGTTAAGATGTTAATTCTACCCCAAATGATGTACAGATTCAACGCTATCCCAATCCAAATTCCAACAGCCTTCTTTGCAGAAATGGAAAAGCCAATGATCAAATTTATTTGCAAGGTTAAGGGGCCCTGAAGAGCTAAACCACATCTTTAAAAAGAAGAATGGAGTTGGAGGACTCATGCTTCCTGACTTCAAAGCATATTACAAAGCTACAGTGGTCAAACATCATGGTAGAATAACAGTAAGTCTACTCTAGTCCATCGTTCATTCCCCAATCCTGAAGATTCTGGGATAGTGATGCCCACTCCGCCTGTAGCAATGGAAGAACTTTTATCATTGATGTGGAGGCAGTGGCCACTGGAGGTTCTGAGGGGAGGGAGAGGGAAAAATAGGTATAATACGGGGGGCTTTTTCGGGACATTGGAATTGTCCTGAATGATGTTGCAATGACAGATACAGGGCATTATATATCTTGTCATAACTTACAAAATTGTGTGGGAGAGAGTTTAACCTATAATGTAAACTATAATCCACACCTAGTGGCAATGCTTCAATATGTGTTCATCAATTGTAACAAATGTACCACACTAATGAAGGATGTTGTTAATGTGGGAAAGTGTGGGAGGGATTGGGAGTGGGGCATATGGGAATCCCCTACATTTTTAATGTAACATTTATGTAATCTAAGTATCTTTTTTAAAAAATATATATTAAAACAACAACAACAACAAAACAACAAAACAACATGGTATTGGCACAAGGATAGACATACTGACCAATGGAATAAAATTGAGAGCTCAGAAATAGACCCTCATCTATGGCCAATTGATTTTTTTTCATGCAACTTCTTTTTCATATTTAATTTCCTTTGTCTTTAATTTAATTACAGCAGTTATTTTTACATTCCAGGTTTTAAATTTTTAAATATATATATATTTTTATTAGAGAAGTTGTAAGCTTACAAAACAGTCATGCATAATGTGCAGAATTCCCATACGTCACCCCTCCACCAACACCTTACACTGTTGTGGAACATTTGTTACAGATTATGAAAGAACATCATCAGACTATTATCATTAACTGTGGCCCATAACACATTTGGTGTATTTTTTCCATACACCCCTTATTATTAACATCATGTATTAATATTGTGCATTTGTTATAGTTCATGAGAGAACATTCTCATATTTGTACTGTTAACCACAGTCCATCTTCCACCACATGGTTAACTATGTTATATAGTTCCATGCCTTGTACAACCCATCCAAAGCATACACTCAGTGGCTTTCCCTTTCATCACAGAGTTGTGCAGTCATCGCCTCAGTAAATTTTTTGACGTTTTCCTTAGTCCAAAAGAAAAAATCCCATATCTCCCTAGCCTTAGAGTTGATATAGTACCTTCTTTGACATTGATGCAAGAATATTACAATATTGCTGTTAACTTTAGTCCATAAGTTCCATTGTTTCTTTCCCATGCATCACCATATTCTTACCACCTTGTAATAGTTCATAGAAGAATATTCTTGTATTCGTAGCATTTACCACAATCTTCATACACCTCTGGGTTCACTATGTTATTCAGTCCCTACATTATTATTCAGTCCCTAGATAATCCTCTAGCTTTCTTACAATTGGCATTTACATCCCTAGACTACCCTTTTCAGCCATAATCCAATTTATAAACCAACTGTGTTATACTCACTATAATTTGTTACCATCAACTCTATCCATTTCTACACTTTTACAGTCAAGCTAATTAAAAATTCTACATACATTAAGCATCAGTACCCCTTCTCAACCCTCATCCTATCTACTAATAACCTATACTCTAGGTTTTAACTCCATGTGTTTATTCTTCATATTTAGTTCATATTAGTGAGATATACAATATTTTTACTTTTGTGTCTGGCTTATTTCACTCAGCATAATGTCCTCAAGGTTCATCCATGTTGTGTCCCAATTTCATTTCTTCTTACAGCAGCATATTCTTTTGTATGTATAGACCACTTTTTGTTTATCCATTCATTGGTTGATAGACACTTGCGTTGTTTCCATCTTTTGGCGATTTTGAAAAGTGCCGCTATGAACTTCAGTGTGCAAATGTCTTTTTGCATCACTGTTTTCAGTTCTTTTGGATAAATTCTTAGTAGAGTGATTACCAGATCATACGGCAGTTCTATATTTAGCCTCTTGAGGAACCATTAAACTGTCTTCCACAGAGGCTGCCACCATTGCTGCATTCCCGCCAACAGTGAGGAGTGTTCCTATTTCTCCACATCCTCTCAGGCACTTGTTCTTTTCTGTTTTGTTTTGTTTTTTAATAGTGGCCATCCTATGAGGTGTAAGATGATACCTCATTGTTGTTTTGATTTGCATTTCCTAATAGCTTGTGATATGGAACATTTTTTCATGAACATTTATTCACTGTGTATTTCCTCTTGGGAGAAATGTCTATTCAAATCTTTGGCCCATTTTTTAATTGTAATGCTTGCTCTTTTATTGTTGACTTGTATGATATCTTTATATAGCATGGAAATCAAACTCTTATTGGGTATGTGATTTCCAAATATTTTCTCCCATTGAGTGGGCTACCTTTTCACCTTTTTGACAAAGTCCTTTGAAGCACAAAAGTGCTTAAGTTTGAGGTGGTCCCAGTTATCCATTTTTTCTTTTGTTGCTCATGCTTTTGGTGTAAGGTTTAGGAAACCACCACTTACTACCAGATCTTTAAGATGCTTCCCTACATTTTCTTTTAGGAGTTTTTATGGTTCTAGGTTTTATATATAGGTCTTTGATCCATTTTGAGTTAATTTTTGTAAAAAGTATGAGATAGGAGTCCTCTTGCTTTCTTTTGGATATGAATATCCAGTTCTCCCAGCATCATTTGTTGAATAGACTGTTCTGCCTCAGCTGGGTGGACTTGACAGCCTTGTCAAAAATCACTTGACCATAGATGTGAGGTCTGTTTCTGAACCATCAACTCAGTTCCATTGGTCTACATGTCTATCTTTATGCCAGTATCATGCTGTTGTTACCACTGTAGCTAGGTAATATGTTTTAAAGTCCAGAAGTGAGAGTCCTCCAACTTTGTTGTTCCTTTTTAAGATGTTTCTGGCTATTTAGGGCCCCTTGCCCTTCAAAATAAATTTGATAATTGGGTTTTCTATTTCTTTAAAAAAGGCTATTGGAATTATCATCGAGATTGTATTGAATCTGTATATCAATTTCGGTAGAATTGACAATAATATTTAGTCTTCCAATCCATGAACATGGAATGTTCTATCACTTATTTAGGTCTTTGATTTCTTTTAGCAATGCCTTATAGTTTTTTTGAATACAAGTGCTTTACATCCTTGGTTAAGTTTATTCCTAAATATTTGATTGTTTTAGTTGCTATTGTAAATGGATTTTTTCCTCTGACTTCTTCCTCAAATTGCACATTACTAGTGTATAGAAACATTACTCATTTTTGCATATTAATCTTGTATTCTTCCACTCTGCTGAACACATTTATTAGCTCTGATAGATTTGATGTAGATTTTTTGGGACTTTCTAGGTATAGGATCATATCATCTGTGAATAGAAAAAGTTATACTTCTTCCTTTCTGCTTTGGATGCCTTTTATTTCTTTTTCATGCCTGATTGCTCCAGCTAGAACCTCTAGCACTAAATTGAACAACAGTGGTGACAGTGGGCATCCTTGTCTTGTTCCCGACCTTAGTGGGAAAGTTTTCAGTCTTTCACCTTTGAGTACAATGCTAGCTGTGGGTTTTTTTTGTTTTTTGTTTTAATATGTCCTTTATCATGTTGAGAAAGTTTCCTTCAATTCCTATGTATTGGAGTATTTTTATCAAGAAAGGATGCTGTATTTTGTCAAATGCCTTTTCTGCATCAATTGAGATGATCATGTGTTTTTTCTTCTTTGATTTATTAATGTGGTGTATTACACTGATTGATTTTCTTGTGTTGAACCAGCCTTGCATGCCTGGTATAAAACTCACTTGATCATGATGAGTGATTTTTTTTTAACATGTTGTTGGATTCGATTAGCTAGCATTTTGTTAAGGATTTTTGCATATGTATTCATTAGCGAAATGGGTCTGTAATTTATTTTTTCATCTCTTTGTCTGGCTTTCATATTAGGGTGATATTGGCTTCTCAGAATGAATTTGGTAGCATTCCTTCCTGTTCAATTTTTTGGAAGAGCTTGACTAAGATTGGTATTAAATCTTCTTTGAATGCTTGATAGAATTCGCCTTTGAAACTATCTGGTCCTGAGCTTTTCATTTTTGGGAGTTGTTTGATGACTGTATCAATCTCTTTACATGTGATTGGTTTGTTGAGATCTTCTATTTCTTCCTGGGTCTGTAGATTATTCATATGCTCCTAGTATTTTTTTCCATTTCTTCTACATTGTCTATGGCCAACTTAATTTTAAAAAAAGATTTATTTAATTATTTATTCCCACCCCACCCCCCATTGTTTTTGCACCAGCTGCCTGTTCTCTGAGTTCTTCTGTGTCTGCTTATCTTCTCTTTAGGTAGCACCAGGAACCGATCCTGGGACCTTCCGGAGTGGAAGAGAGGCACTCAGTCTCTTGCACCACATCAGCTCCCTGGTCTGCTGTGTCTCTTATTGTCTCTCCTCTGTGTCTCTTTTTATTGCATCATCTTGCTGCTCCAGCTCCCCATGTGGGCCAGCATTCTGTGCAGGCCAGCACTCCTGTGCGGGCCAGCACTCCATGAAGGTCAGCACTCCACATGGGCCAGCTCTCTGCTCAGGCCAGCTTGCTGTGTGTGCCAGTTTGCCTTTTCACCAGGAGGCCTAGGAATTGAACCCTGGACCTCCTATATGATAGACAGGAGTCCAATTGCTTGAGCCACATCTGTTTCTCCCAATTTAATTTTGACAATGGTGCCAATCTGCTCAATTGGGAAAGAATAGTCTCATCAAAAAATGGTTCTGGAAGAGTTGGATAACCATATGCAAAATATGAAAGAGGCCCCCTATGTCACACCACATACAAAAATTAACTCAAAATGCCTCAAAGACCTAACTATAAGAACCAGGACTATAAAAATCCTTGAAGAAAATGTAGGGAAGCACCTTCAGGATCTTATGTTAGGCAATGGTTCCTTAAACTTTACACTCATAGCACAACCAATGAAAGAAAAAAATAGGTAAATAGGACCTCCTCAGAATTAAAAATTTTTTTGCATCAAAAGACTTTGTCACAAAAGTGAAAAAAACAACCTATTCAATGGGAGAAAATATTTGGAAACCACATATCCAATAAGGGTTTAATATCCAGGCTATATAAAGAAATCCTACAAATCAACACTAAAAAGACTAACAACCCAATTAAGAACTGGGTGAAAGACTTGAATAGACATTTCTCCAAAGAGGATATACAAATGGCTAAAAGCACATGAAAAGATGCTCAACATCACTAGCCATTAGGGAAATGCAAATCAAAATCACAATGAGATATCATTTCATATCCACTAGAATAGCTACTATTTAAAAAACCTGAAAAGTACAAGAGTTAGAGAGGATGCAGAGAAATAAGGGCACTCATTCATTGCTGGTGGGACTGTAACATTTTTCATCTGCTATTTAAGACAGTTTGGCAGTTTCTCCAGACACTAAGTATAGAATTAACATATGACCAGGCAGTCTTGCTACTAGATATGTACCCAGAAGAATTGAAAAGCAGAGCCTCAAACAGATATTTGCACAGTGATATTCATAGCGGCATTATTCTTTCAAGAATTATAACAAAGGTATTACACTAATACCAGGTGTTAATAATGGGGTGGCATATGGAAAAAATATACCTAATATAAACTATAGATGATAGTAGTGCTATTTTAATAATATTTCATCAATTGTAATAAAGGTAACTAATGTGATATGATATTAGCTGTGGGTTTTTCACATATGTTCTTTATCATGTTGAGAAATTTCTCTTCTATTCCTAATTTTCTGAGTGTTTTTAAAAAGAAAATGTGCTAGATTTTGTCAAATGTTTTTTCTGTATCATTTGAGATTAACATTTTTTTCCCTTCAAGCAATTAATGTGATGTGTTACATTCATTGATTTTTTTTATGTTGAACTGCCCTTGTATTCCTGGGATAAATCCAACTTAATCACAGTGTATAGTCCTTTTAATATGCAGTTGGATTTTGTTTGCTAGTTATTTCATTGTGGATATTTGCGTCTATATTCACAAAAGATATTCTTCTATAATTTTCCTTTCTTGTGATATCTTTATCATGCTTTGGTATTAGGGTGATGCTGGCCTCCTAGAATGAATTGAGAAGTGTTCCCTTCTATCCAAATTTTTTGGAAGAGGTTAAGAAGGATTGGTGGTTTTTCTTCTTGGAATGTTTGCTAAAATTCACCAGTGGAGGCATTTTCATCCTGGGCTTTTCTACATTGGGAGGTTTTTGATTACTTATTTAATCTCTTTATTTGTTATTGGCCTGTATTCTATTTCTTGAGTCAGTTTAGGTAATTTGTGTCTTTCTAGGAATTTGTCCACTTCATCTAGGTTATATAATTTGTTGGTGTACAAATGTTCATAATATACTTTCATAATTCTTTTTATTTCTGTAAGGATGGTAATAATGTCTCCCATTTATTTCTGATTTTTGTTATTTGTTTCCTTTCTATTTTGTCTTGTCAGCCTAGCTGAAGATTTTTTTAATTTTATTAATCTTTCCAAAGAACCAACATATGATTTTGTTTATTCTCTCTATTGCTTTTCATTTCTCTATTTCATTTATCTCCATTCTAATGATTATTGTTTCCTTCTTGCTGCTTGCTTTGGATTTAGTTTGACTCAAAGTCTATTTTATCTGATATACTAATATACTAATATAGCTACTCCAGTTCTCTTTGGTTATTATTTTTATGGAATATTTTTTCAATTCTTTCACTTTCAACCTACTTGTGCCTCTGAATATAAGGTCTGAATATAAGTCTCTTTTAAATGCATATAGTTGGGTCAATCCCTGCCTTTTGACTAGGGAGTTTACTCCTTTTACAATTAAAGTACCTACTGATAATGTACCACTTTTTTCTGCCACATTGTTTTTTCGTATTTGTAAATCTTATACATTTTTGCCCTCATTTCTTCCATTACTGCCTTCTTTTGTATTGATCTTTGTAGTGAATCCTTTAGAGCCCCTTCTCATTTCCTTCTGTGCATATTTTTAATATTTTCTTTGTGGTTACCACAGCACTTAAATTTAACATCCTAAATCTATAACAATTTCATTTGATTTGATTCCAACTTAACTTCAATAGCATATACAATCTGTGTTTCTACACTGCTCCATTCTTCACCTTTATGTTGCTCTTTTCATTAATTACATCTTTATAACTGTGGGTCCCAAAACATACATGTATCATTACTTTTTTGCATTTGCATTTTATATCCTATTAGAAGTAAGAAGTGGTGTTATAAATCCAAATGGGATATAATGTCATTTATATTTACATATGCCTTTGATCTACTCTCTAGTATCTTTTCCTTTCAACCTGAATAACTCTCTTTTGGCATTTCTTTTAGGGATGATCTTGTGATGACGTACGCCCTCAGCTTTTGTTTATTTGGGAATGTCTTAATCTATTCCTCAACTTTGAAAGATGGTTTTGCCAGTTTCCCCTGAGAAATTGGCATTTAATCTTATTGAAGCTCCCTTACACATGATGCCTTTCTTTTCTCTTGTGGCTCTCAGAATTATTTCTTCATATTTGGGATTCTACAGGTTGATTATATAATATGTCTCAGTGGGGTCTCTTTGAGTTTATCCTGTTTGGATTTTTTTTGAGCTTCTTGGATGTGTATATTCATTGTTTTCATTTAATTTGGGAAGTTTTCAGCCATTATTTCTTCAAATTCCTTTTTGCCCCTTTCTCTCTTTCTTTTCCTTCTGAGTTTCTCATAATGTGTATATTGTCCTACAGGTCTCTCATGCTCTGTTCACTTTTCTTCATTCTTTTTCCTTGGTGCTCTTCAGACAGAATCATTTCAATTGTCTTATCTTCAAGGTCACTGATACTTTCTTCTCCCAACTCCAATCTTCTGTTGAACCTCTCTAGGTATTTTTATTCTTTTACTGTGGTCTTCAGCTCTATTTGGTTCCTTTTCACCATTTCCATCTCTTTACTGTTATTCTCTTTGTGTTCATCTATTGTTCACTGATTTCATTTAGTTCTTTGTGTTTTTTCTTTAGTTCTTTGAGCACATTTAGGAACATTTTTATGGTATGTTCAAAGTCTGCTCTTCTGCATTGATGATTTCAAATCTTTATCCTTCTCCTTTGCATGGGCCATTGTTACCTGCTTTCTTTGTATGTTTTATTATCTTTTGTTGCACTCTTAAACATTTTGATATTTTAATGTGCTGTCTCTGGAATTTAGACACTGAAGTGTCTGTTCCTTAACCTTGTATTCAGCTAGCATTATGAGAGAAATTTCCTTGAAGGCCAGGAGCTAACAAAACAAAGCAAAACAAAGCAAAGCAAAGCAAAGCAAAATACAACACAACAAAACAAAAACAAAATAAAGAACAAAAACAAAAAAGAAAAGAAAAGAAAATATCTTTCCCAGTCTCTGCAGATTAGTCTGTGTGATAAGATTGTATCCTAATCTAATGAACATCTAGAGGTAAAAGTGTAGAGTTCTGGGTGTTTAGTGAGCATGGTTGATGTCCGGGGCATGTAAGCATATGGCCCAAGAAATTTCTCTCTTAACACAGGTACCAGTGCTCCCTCTTCTTTCTATGAAATAGTCTTTCTTCCTGGTGTCCCAAGTGCTCTCTTGTGAGTCTTAAAGTCAGTAATTCTTTGCCCTAGGCAGCTGTGATTTAATTGTTTTTATGCTGATTCATCTGCCCACAAGCTGTTTCTGTGTGCAAGGAATGTTTTTGGATACTGAGACAGAGACGAGTGTCCTGGTTCAGCCCTTCAGGCTGCCACCAGACAGGACATATATGCACAAGGGTTATTCTGCTCCCTTCAGAACTGGGATCAGGGTCTCACATTGGGAATGCAGGCTGGCTCTGTGCCAAGCTGTTAAGGAGGTGGGAAAGGGTCAGCAAGGGTGCCATAACATTTTCTTACCATTTTCAAGTTGCCTTTATTTTTGAATTGATGCTAGCCTTGTTACTGCAACCCTTTAACTGTTTTCTGGATCTTTGAAAAGATGGTTCTGCTAGTTCATGCTTGTTACTTAAAGTTTTTGTGGGGGCATGGAGCCTTGGCACATCTCTGCTATCCTGATGATGTCTCCTCCCCCAGAGCTTTTATAACAGATAACATGGAGCATGGAGATAGACTCTAGCCAATCCCAGGAGGAAAGAACATTGATTGCAAATCTGTGAGGGTGGTAAGATTTCTGCATAGTTTATGCAGAAGGTAAAACACTGCAGAGAAATATCAGTTTCCATGTCCCATATGTCCCTGTCCTATCCCACATCACACACTGAATAAATAAAAAGTAATAGAACTAGCAGCATTCCATATTCATATGAGCCATCTTTTCCCCATCTACAAACAGCGAGAGTATGAAACATTTGTTATATTTGGTTTAGGGTGAAACCAGAATCAATAACAAATTTGTTTTGCATTCATTCCTAAATATATTTACTGTATGAATATGGATCAGCAGGGATGGTGTGAGACTGTCAGTGCTTGAGCAGGGTGTCTGTGCAATCTATATCAACATTTCCAATACTAACAAGCAAGGCCAATAAATCAGAAAGTTCATGTGTTACTGAATTCAGAGCATCACCACCAACAAAATCAGCTGAGTTGCTTTCATAGTTTTCTATTTTCTAGCTTCTCTTTCTTGAACAAATCTTTCCTGCTATTCCTTCTCTCTGGCTTAACTTTCAGCAGTGGCCCTGGGTTTGCCTCCTTTCCATCTACCCTCCCCTCCCCCATTGTGAAGTGACCATATATAGTTGGGATGGGTCTTGATTAATCTTAATTAATTGTCTTGATTAATCTTAAACAAAGTAATCATGGTTTTCCCATGCCCCTTTCCAGTAAGGCAAAACATTGCATGTCATTCCTCTGGCAAGAAAGACTGGTTCAATTTGGGCCAATTATATGCTAGCAGAAGTGTACTAGGACTTCTAGGTTAAGCATCCTTACTCTTATACTCTTTAAGAGAGAATCTAAAAGACTCATAGCCCCTACTTCCCACCCCAAATGAGTCCTAGAACTTTTACAGCCACCTTGTTATTGACCTGATGTAGTAATTGACGTAAAAGAATCTTGGGAAAGCAGAGTTCACTCCTTATTCCCCACACATCTCTGAACTTCCAGTTATGAGGGATAATATTTTCTTTTTTCATTTAAGCCATTGTGAGTTGTATTTTCTATGTTATATTCATTCATTCCACAAATATTTACTAAATATCCACTGTGTACCAGGCACTGTTCTAGGCATCTGGGGTGTGTCTGAAGACAAAAATAAGGTTCCAGACCTCTAGTATGAAGAGAAAAAAAAACAACAAATAAAGATAGAATAAATCAGTAAACTCAAAAAGTATGCTGGAAGTTTATAAGTAGGGCAAGATGAGAGAGCTAGGGAGTGGTAGAAGCAGTGGGGTGAAAGATGGAAGTAGCGGATTGTAATTTTAAATAGGGGGGTCAGGTTTCTGAAAATGTGCGATGTGAGTAAAGTCTCTGATGATGTGAGCACACGTGGATATTTGGGGCAAAGGCTTCTAGCAGAGGAAATGGCCAATGGAAATTCTTTAAATTGGGAAACTGCTTGGAGTATGAGACAAGGAGAAAGGAGTTCAGTGCCGTGGGGCGAAGTGTGGGAAGACAGAGACTAACAAGGAGCCCTGTGAGGTCTTCCAGGCCAGCAAAGAAGGATTTTGACTTTTACCCTGAGTGAAGTGGGGAGACACTAAAGGGTTTTAAACAGAGGAGTGAAAACAATTATTCTGGCTCCTGTGTTGAGAATAGACTTCGGAGGGGAAAGGAGAATACAGGGATCCCAGATAAGGGGATCCCACAGTCTTTGTCCAGGTGGAGATGCTGCTGCCATGGTCCAAAGGGGTAGTGATGGAGGTGGAGAGGGGTAGTGATGGAGGTGGAGAGAAGGGTTTGGGGTCTGGACATGTTTTAAAGGCATCATCAGCAGGATTTCCTGACAGATTATATGCAGGATGTGACCGAAAGAAAAACGAGTCAAGGATGACTCCAGTTGAAAGCAATCTAACTCATTCACTCCTAGAATTATCTGGCTCACCTACATCTATTTATAACCAATGAACACTCAAACACGGAAAAGTCCCACCCAACCCAAGGACTCGGCTCACATCAAACCAGTAATTCGATATTGAGAGCTTTGCATTTTTCATAAACCATCTCTCCCCACTTTAAAACAGGTCTTTATCTTGGCTGTCACTCAAAAAATAAAACTATCTTACATTGTCTATGAGAGTTTACTCAGGACTGAAGTGATAACTATTTTACCCAGTGCTGTAATGTCCTCACACCTTATCTTTGTGTGTAAAGGTTTCCCCTTATCTGTAGCCTTCTGCTGCTGGATGTGATGATGATGTCCCTTCCTTATTGATGGGCTAAGCATCCTACAGAGGCTATTAAGTCTCTGATTTTTCTGATGTATCATCCTAATTGTCTGGTTGTTACTGCCTGTCATTTACCAACCGGTGTAAGATATTTTTCAGCTCTTCATCTGGAACAGAATTACAGCCTCTATCTAGAAATGATATATGCAGAGGATTATTCTTGTTTGTAATTACAAATATTCTAACAGAAGCACAATTATTAAAAACCTTTGGAAAAGCCATTTGTTTTACACCATGGAGCCTCCTGTGCTTTTGCTGCTATAATTTCCCCCTGTACTTCGATTGTAATCGGACATGATCTATCTTTGCTGTATCTTTTTACCTGGATGTAATGGTTAAGTCTCCTGCTGTTTATCTTTAAATACTTTCCCCTATGTTTTGAATCTTACTGGTTTATCTTCTGTGGTTACAATTTAGGAAACAGCTGCAGCAACATTTGTGGCATCACAGTAACTTGAGGCGGGGGGGCTGGTTTATGCCTAGAGACAGTGAGGCAAAGAGCTGAAGGGAACTGGGGATCAGTAGCACAAACCCTTCATTTTAAGGATGAAGAAACCAATGCTTTGAGTGGGCAAAGTGAATTGCTCAAGATCACCCAACTTCTTATTGTCGGGTTGTGATCTGGAGTAATGTGTGTGGATATATACAGAAATAGATGCTCCTAAGTCCTAGCCCTTTGCAATTTAACCAGTGACTTCTGTGCTACACACTGTGCTGGGTGCCTTACATCATGGACCACATTTAATATCTACAATGACCTAATGAGATAGGATTAATTAGGCCAATTTCATAGAGAAAATACATGGAGGCTCTTGGAATATTAACAACAGGTTCGAAAGCACACAGATAGTGATTGCCTGATAGTAAGAATTTCCTGACTTCCCACCCTTTCTCTTTCTACTATATCAGGCACAGAATAATAGATAACATTCTGAACAGGGTAAGGTGTGAGAATAAGATATTTGTAAAGCAGTTTGGAAAACTAAACTGTTTTGGAAAACATGAAGACAGATCTAGAGACCACACCTCATAATAGCAGCTGTTTCCTTAGGTTTGTGAAACTCCCTTCTTTTATTCAGAGCAAACTAGATTTGGCTAAGCAATGTCACCCAACTGTTAAAAAAGAAAACTCAAAACTAGGAAATAGGAAGCCAGAGAATTTGCTCAATACTTGAATTTTCAATTTTGACTCTGAGGTTGGGCTGAGTGTCTTGGCCCATAGTGGTCCAAAGTGGCTCAATTTGGCATGGGTGGGGGTAGAAAATGACAAATATCTTAGATTGCCTGTAGATGGATGAGAGAGTTTTCCTCTACAAAGGCTCACTTCCTACTGTTGCACAGATAGAGAATCAAGCTCAGGACCAGTATGAAAGTCAAGGGACAGCTAAGGGAACCTGCAGATTTTCTGATTGGCAGGGCTTTCTGGATGGGTTTCCCTTGAATTGCAGGGTCATCCAACAGGAGCCCCAGTAGACCTCATCCTCAAGAGACATCCTTTAGAACAATAGGCTTAGTGAAAGCCCTTAAAAGTCGGGATCCCTAAGATGATGACAAGACTAGAAACTATATCTACAAGCACAGTGGGAAGGGTTGGGATTGTGAAAGCCTGAAGGAGGGAATGGTTGTCTTCCCAAGAGGGCATGGTAACCATCTTGAATGAGGAGAGAAAGGAGAGAACTAAGATGCATTGAGAACTTAAGGTCAGGTTCAACTAGGAACTTCCTAAGAGTTCAATCCTGTAATGACAGATTGAAGAATCTCTACTAAGATCTTTAGATATAGCATAGAGACCCATCTCCCTAGGAAGGCTTATAGCTCCTGCTCCTAAAAAAACTAGATTAGTGGCTTCAAAACTTGCTTTTTCAACAGATTGACCTGGCTTCATTTTTGAGTCCTGCCTCCAAAGAATCTGATCCACCCATGGTAATTCTGACAAGGAGCCACACTGTAAACATCTGGGCTAGGGGATCCCCAGCTTCTGTAACTGGGGTTTTCTATGTTCTTCTTTTGAGGGTGCTTCTGAAGCATTCCTAGTTTTGTCTTTCTAGCTCAGAGGTTCTTAATTTGAGTTTCTAGGGCTCAGTAGATAGAGTTTGGAGGAATCATAAACCCCCTGAAACAGTATGCACAATTGCACTTATATAGGAGCTACCTGCAAAGTCTCAAAGGAATCTGTGGTTCCCAAAGTGTTCAGAACCACCACTCCAGCTGTTCTCCCATCTACTGGCAGCTTTGGCCCACCGGAGCTGTCACACTGCTCTCTGCCCTGGCCAGTCTTCCTGGCTCAGTGGGCAGTACATTTTGCTTCTGTTGTGGAATTTACATTCAACTAGGAAATATAAGATGATTTGGGAAAGAGGGGAATCAATTCCAAGTTTGTATTGAAATTCATTGCCTTTGGAAGGATGTGCCTATGAGTTTTCATAGTACATTGCTGTCTTTATTTAAATGAGTGATTTAAAAGAACTCATCCATGTCACCAAATTCTTAATATCTGTAATATTTTCCCTGAGCCCTGGCCCCCCTTTGCTGAACCTCTTTTTTTTTTTTAAAGCTCAGTTCTGATTGCATTATTTTACTTCTCTCAGTCCTATTTTGCGCTCACCACTGTTCCACTGTACATAGAACAAAGCTTTAACTACTTAGCTTGGCATCTGTGCCCTTTACAATCTAACTCTCTCCTGCTGTTCCCTTAAATGTGCAATGTTCCATGTTAACTGTGCTCCTTGCCATTCCCCAAGCTCTGTCCGTGTCCTCTTTCCTCTGGGCCTACATGGAATGACCTCCCTTTCATCTCCATCTGTCACAGTTTTACCCTTGCTCAAGGCCTTCCTCCCATCTCTCCCCTAGCCAGAAATATTTTCTCTTCTCTGAACAGCAATTGTACTTGGTTCCTATCATTCCTATGGCACATATTGAATCACATTTTGTTAATCATGACTCGTGTTTCTCTTCATTCTTACTAGATTTGAAGTCCTTTCGTAGCAAGGCCCAGATTGATTGAACTCTGTATCTGGTTTACTGCCTGTCACAGTATCTAGCATACAATAAACCACTAATAAGATCCATAAATATATCTAAAAAGCTAGATAGGGCTATTTTAATAAAAAAAATAATTTTGTTTGTCTTTTCTCCTGGTGATCTAAGTTTGGCAGTAGTTTGTGAACTGCATATAAACTGCATTTTCCCCTGATGAATTAGAAAAAGTTTCATTGAGATTTATATTTCCCAAATTACTTAATTACACGATTTCATTTTTCCATTATACCCTGTGAGCCTTGCAGTAGCGCCGTATTTTCATCCCCTTTTGACTGGTGATTATACTGAGGTAAGAAGTTAAGGGAGTTACCCAAGGTCACAGAGCAGGCAGGTGCCAGTACTGGGGCTGGAACCCAGGCTTCCCAAGGACACATCAGCAAAGCATAGCATTGACTGTGCTAAGAATGGAATATAAATGTGTTCACTCCGTGCCAAGCAGTTAAACAATCTTACTGTCAAAAAGTGTGGTTTAGTGTAGGTAGTATGGAAGATGGACTATTTGAAATTTTTCCTTTCACCGGTCTATTTTGTCATTGCTGGCTCCCTTCTCTCGTCCTGTTCCCTAACTGAGCACATATCTGCAAGTCTAGTCTTTGGCCCTCTGCCTTTGACCCCCTCCAGTGTCTCCTTCAGGGCCCTATCCCAGGATCATGGTTTCAATCACCACCGACTTACCTAACTTTTTTCTGTAGTGTTGACTCCCTCTTCCCCGACCACCTGATCTCCACGACCCATTTCTTACCATTTATCAAAAGTTACCACTTGGCCTTCTGTCACCATTTCAAACTCCTGATAGCTAAATCCAAACTCTTTATCACCTCTCTGACCAAACTTAATCCTTTCCCAATCTACATTTTTCTACCACCATCCTCATGCTAGTCATCCAAATTCAAAATCATTTAGTTGTCTTTACCTTCTTTATTCTTGATAGTTTATTGCTTGTTATGGCTTACCAATTCTTCCTTTAAAATGTCTATCATTTGAAAATCTAGAGGCTTTTTGTAAGGATTGTATCTTTCTCTAGACCAGTCTTTTCCTGTCCCCTTCACCCTCCCCACACATATAACTTTCTTTCTCTTTCCATCACGATCACCACATTCTAATCCAGGAAATCTGTTGCCTCATCTTTAAACCACTGCCATAATCTTTGCTTAAAGATGTTACCCTCCCCCGACCCCAATTCCATTGCTGTCCATTGCTTATGGGGTAAAATCCACAGGCCTCAGTCTGGCCTACAGGACCACCCACAATTTGACCCCAAACAATATTTCCATCTTTATTTCCTAATACTCCCCTATAGCAACTCTTTGCTCCAGGCAAACTATTCCGTTTACTGCCCTAGAATGTGTCTTTCACTGTCTTCCTTCCTCCCTCTCTCCCTCCCTCCGTTCCTCCTACCTGCTACCTACCTACAAATATTTATTGAGATTTGATTATATTCTAGTGATTCTATGTGCTGGGGATAAATCATTCATTAAAACAAATAAAAATCCTGTCTTCATGGAGCTTTCATTCTAGTGGAACAAAAAGACAATAAACAAAATAAATAGTACAAAACAGTTGGCTTGTGATATGTATTATAGAGAAAAATAAAATAGGGAAGGGGCTTGAAAGTTTGGGAGGTACACTTGTAAATGTGTCAGAGAAGACCTTATTGAGAGGGTGGCATTTACGCATCGACCTGAAGGAGGTGAAGGAGTGAATTATGTAGACATCGGAGAGAAGAGCATCCCAGGCAGGGGAATAGTAAGTGAAAGGCGCTGAGGTAGGTATGTGCTGGAATGAACAGGAAGTAGCCATAAAGGTTTGTTGGGTCTGGTATAAGAGGAGCTTGTGGGAGAGATGAGGTCAGAGAGATAAGGTAACACGGTAGGGGTGGGAAGAGATTAGGTCAGGTTTTAAAGGCATATGTGAAGATACTGGGTTT
>JAQZBX010020350.1:0-33071 GCA_029593785.1 Cabassous unicinctus
CCCTTCTCTGTCCCCCTCATCCGGAGAGGGCCTTCTTTACCTTAGAGCAGGATCGAAGGTGTCTAACACAAGTGGGCTCTTTGCAAACTTGCTAAATCAGTCTTCCTCCCTTTCTGGAGGCAGCTTCGAAATCTGCAGGGCTGCTCACAATTGCCAGAAAGGGAATGAATCCAAGACCTTGAAATAGCTGAGACTCCTTCCCTCATTTAAAACTTTTGTTCCTGGAAGAGGTTTAGAGATGTTTTATAAATGTTTTTAAAATCGCCGTTCAGAGGCAAAGCCTCCTCCCTCCCCTGGGGAGGTGAGCCTCCTGCTGCCTCTGAAGTCCTTAGGCTGGTGCCTGGGTGTAGGCGGAGCGCGGCTGGTTGCCACCCCCTCACCCACTCCTATTCCCGGGAAGGGCTCTCTGTCAGCTTGGGCTGGGGAATAGGGTTGAACTAATCAGCTTTGCTCTGAATGTCCCTTACAGAAGACAAACCTAGGCTAAAGGTTTCTATATTTTAACCTTTTTGCTACAGTTTTCCATATTATCAACAACGGATTCTTCAGACACTTTCCAAGGAACTTTTAATTAGCTGTTTTCATGACAGACAATCCCACGACTAAAGGCTGAGCTGGAACTAAGCGTATTAGGAAAAACATTCTTCGTTGTGCCTACGTAGAAGTGGTGAAAGGAGCAGCAGAACATTTTCGTTAAGTCGGTGTGACTGACACTAACAGCCATGCAGCCAAGAGCGCTCCATGACCCCAGGCCTTGAATTCCTGCGGGGTACGAGACCCATTTAAACCAAGGGAAGGAAATCACAGGCACACGTGTGCCTGGCATTGAAGGTGCCTCAGCCTTTGCGTTTGCACCTTGAACGGCACTAGTCCCTGGATCCAAAACGTGGCACATTTCCCAGACCTAAACAAAGGGCTGTGGGGGGGTATTTTACCTGCAGGTAGAGGCTCCACTGCCCAGATACCACCCAGAGGGTCTGAGCAAGCTCCCCAAAAATCCACGTCTACACCACCTTGGAGTTCTGAGCATGCTCCCCAAGTCTTCATATCTGGAAGGCAAGAGGAGTAGGACGTTAGAAAGCCATCATTCTGTGTTTGAGTTAAATCCTTCCTATTTTATCAAGGCTACAGCATCACCGAACTGGACAATATTTTCCTCTCCTGCGCAAAAGCAATAAAAGCAACCAGCCTGGGCTGTGTATCCTGCCTTTCTGCTAACAAGACACATTCCTTTTTGTTCATGGCAAGTAGTGGAAGTTTCTGTCTCATGTCACAATTTCTGACAAGAGCTCGAGAATAAAAAGAGTATCTTGGCACCAAGAAAATGACCATCACTTAAAGAGATGAAACTCCCAAGGACAAAAAAAGGGTAAGATTTCACGTGAGATGGGTAATAGAAGAGCCGGCCCCTCCCAAGTCCCGAAGAGATCCCTACAAATCTTGTCACCATTGTTCTACTCATAATCAAACGTCAAGGCAGAGACTGCAAAACTTCCCCGGATTCAAACCAACTCCGTCCAGTGTTGATGTTTAACAATTCTACCCACCTCATGTGTTAAGGCCTTGCTTAGCTGATTGGGCAAGTCTAACTGGGTACAACCTTGTTCCTTTTATGGCCTGTTGTAATTTTTTAAATCCCTGGGCTTTTTTTTTTTTTTTGGTTTTTTTTTTTTTGATCCCTAAGAAAACTGAATTCTCAGTTCTGTGTCTTTGTTCTACCAGTTTATAACACAAAAGCTTTATGTCTTCTGGAATACCTTTTAGAGGGAGCATTTTGATGGGGAAAATGCAGTGGCTTTGAATTTTTTTACATTACCAACTTACTTTCAAAACTGTAATAATGCAGGCTGGTTTAATAAAGCATAGCATCCCTGAACATCACTATCTTTAAGAGGCATCATAAGAAAAAGTTGCCTCATATTAACTAAAAACTATGACTTATTTTTGTATCCAAGCCTTCGCATTTGAGAAGTGACTTACTGGTATAAAATTTATCTATGACTATTTTACAAGAGTAGCCACGAGAATACAGGGAGACTCAAAAGCTGAACCTATAGGGAGAGCACAAGCAAGCACATTTCTTCCAACCCTTGAACCAGAAAGCCCTTGAATGTTGGTGGGTATGCATTAGATGGTTGCAGGGTTCACCTATAGGTTTTCCCCAGTCTCCCTGACAGAGCTCAGCCTCTGAGCCTTACAAGGTTTGCATTAATTTGGAAGTCAAAGAAGTCCTTCTTGCAAAAGAGCCGACATTCTGAGATAAAGTTCAGACTTAATCTACTGAGTCTTGGTAATATTGTATGTTGACAGGGAAAGTTGTCTTTAATATTTCTGCTTTTAAAAAAATTTACCAGAGCATGTTCTGCTGTAGCTGAGCAGTGCTGAGCTAGATAAAGTCCAAGCCTTCTCAATGCACATGGCACTGTTGAGAGGTAGGGACATGTCAATCAGACCCCACCCAGCCCAACCACTTGTTTCCACTGTGACGCCCAACTCTGGGCATGGGACCCACTCAATCAGCCAAAGCCCAGGTGCACTCCATTGCCAGGTCTGCACAGTCACGTGGAGATGGGGCACGAGGGGCTAGAGCTTCAAAGCTCACCTTCTACAGTATAGTATCCCTAGGGAAATCTGTTTCTGCCTCCACCCCACCCTTCTCATTCCGGGGTCCTGCCAGTTGACACACACCCGCCTGGCCTCTGAAAGACAACTTGAAATCCAGGCTGGGATGCAGCAGGAGCCCCGTGGGGAAGCACAGCACAGCCCCCCATGACCAGCGGAGCTAACTTCCAGCACAGCACAGACTCCGAGCCTTTTATAGAATGAAAATTAGGTTCCCTTAAATAAGGAAAGCAGGGGAGGAAATTCCAGATGTCCTTTCCCTGAGAAGCTTTAGCTGGTGGACTTGGTGGTCGTCTGGGCATTCTGCTGCCTTCCTGCAAGGGGTAAGGAGAAAGAAACCTGCCCAAATGATCCTCCCAGGAATGTCAAGAAAGGGATGGAGTAGAGCGAACTTTGATAGAGAACATTCCTGATGGGCTGCAAGCATGAGGACGAGAATGGGGGCAGGGCAAGGAGATAGGCATATGTCTGTGTCTTTCAACTAGGCAGTTCAATCTCAGGTTATTTTATTTGACAAATAAAACTAAACTGCATATTTATGGACTAATGATGTGAGATATTGCTCTTTTATTCGTATCCACTGCTGTTTAAAGACCAACTGTAAATATTCCCAGGATTTTTTGCACGTTGGCATGGCGTGCACAGGCAGCCCCAACCAGCAGCCTTGCAGCTCTGTTGGCAGCAGGGCTCCCTCAAGGTCAAGGTCATAACCTCACCTCCTATAGCAAATCAGTGAGTTGTCTAGAACATCTCCTCTCCAAAGCCACAGAATGATGTGTCCTTTTGGCAGTGGCAGGCTGAGGCAGAAAACTGTGGGGCATTCTGTAGGCAGGTGCTATATGCCATGTCCATTAAAGAGAAAGAATGGATCCTTCAGGGAAACTGAGATGACTTCATGGAATAAGGGCCATTTCAGAAAAGTAAAGATTCAGTAGCAAAGAGGAAGAGTTCCCAGGGAAGGGAGCCACAAAGCAAAGTAGCCAGGGAAGCAGGAAGCTCCCCTCCTTGGATTCTTCATGTGAGATTGTGCTAGGAACAAAATCCAACTCATCACCTCTGGGTGTAAGGACCCACCCGGCCCAGCTCCATCCACATCTCCAACCACAGAACTTCATGTTCCCCAAGCTTCAGTCACACCAGCTCTTCTTACCCCAGGGCCTTTGCACATGACTTGCCCTCTGTCAGGGATGCTCGTTCTCTAGGTCTTACCTGGGTTGACTCCCTCAGACCTTTAGATCTGGACTCAAAAGCCTAGATAAAGCTGACCTTCATATTCACCTGTGGTATGTTCTTCATAGCACTTACTGCTCTCTGAAATTATCATATATATTTGTTCACTTTTTTGTAGTCTTCTCCCCTAAAGGACCATCTTGTCTGTTTTTTTCACTCTTTTCAGAGGCTGGAACAATGTCCATTAGAAGTAAACAAGCCTCGATAACTACCTGGTGAGTGAGAGCAAGCGTGCGAATGAGTGAGTGAAAGAATGAATGAATGGCTCAAGCAAACTCTGTCACAAGGAAAACAAACCGAAAGACATAATTTGGCCTCTCAGTAGACCGTGGTATCAATCATTGGAACTTGTGGCTGTGAATCCTTTCCAGGAGTTTGGGAAGCCGCATATGAAAAGTAGCTCAGGCAGCTGGGAGCCAGCCAGGGCAACACTGATGGGCTCTGTGTAGAAATCAGTGGTCCTTTTCCACTTTGGGATGGTCAGCATTGATTGAGGCCTCCAGGCCTACTCAGGTGAGGTCCCTGAGGTCCTGGGGCCAGGCAGCTGGTAGAGGGCAGGAAAGGAACTCTGCTCTCCATTGCAAGTGCTGCAAGATGCTCGGCCCAGTTGTTGCTCAAGAAGACTATCTCCCAGGGCTCCAGACCTGGGATGCTTAGAAAAAAAGAGGCTTTGAAATGAAGCTGTGCACTGGTGGACCCCAGCCCACCACATCAACCCTATCGCATGTGGGAGGTGCCAGCTCTCGGCATCACCCAGCTCAGGCTCACAACTTCATTGGAAATGGAGTGCACCCCACATCAGATTTCCCACCTGCACAGGAGAGCTTCCAACCAGACTCTGGGACATCAGGGCCCTTCAAGGAGGAATGTGTTCAGGATCCAGAGAAGGATGTGAAGAGAGAAGCCAGGGGGCCACATTTAAGTCACCAAGGGCCCGGGAGGCCAGAAGAGGATTTATCTTGTGCCTTCGGAGTAGCAGGAGTTTGTGGCTCACCTGTGGATGGGCTCGCAGCTCACAGGAACACCTATTGGGTAAAAAAGTCTGCAAGTACTTGCACTGAGAAAGTCTTTGAGCTCAAGTTCAACTACTTACTAACTTCTGGTGAGATTGGGCAAATAAAATAAGCTGTCTCTGACTTGATATCCTTATCTGAAATCCCTGTGCCTATCACTCCCCCTGCCTTTGGATGGTTGAGAGAATTAAAGGAGGTCAACACGCTCCTATGCCAGGTGCTCAGCACATACTTTATCCTCAGGCTATTTTCAGAGACTGTCCATGTCCTGTCTCCCTGATACCCTTTGCACCTGCCTTTCAATGTCACATTCACAGACCCAGTGAATTCTTGGGTCTGACATTGCATCCACATGTCTCACCTTGGCTGAAGGTTGAGGGTCCTAGGGTCATCCACCCTGCCCACCCCACGCCCCTCTCACCCATTCACCCCCCATGCTCCTCCTCCTCTCTCTGCCTCACTACCTAGATGAGGTTCTTCGCCTGTCTCTTCCTCATTCCAGAAGGGTAGTTGTTGGAGTCCCACAGCGTTTGCATTTGAGAAACTGCTGTTTGGGACCACAGAACCTCAGAGATTTGGGCCACACAACAACACAGAAAGTCCATTCCCCAGGCTTTATGTAGTTGCTTCTCTCCCGAAAGGAATTCAAAAAGGGAAGTTAGCTGTAGAAAGAACATTCCAGAAGCACAAGTGTCAAAGTCTCATTTGACCAAAGGAAACAGCGTGGGGAGGGAAGAGAGAGCCCTCTGCAGAACCCTTCTGATCTGCAGTCCAGCCTCCCAGCACCCCCCTGGCCAGGGAGAAGCTGGGGCTTGGGGAGGCTGGGTGTTTCCCTGAGGAAGCAAAAGATGAAGCATCGGTGTTTTGTTTGAAATTGATAATGATGTCAGTTTCAGTTATGGGCTCATTACAACAAACCTGGGACGTATTAACAGCTCTTTAATTGAATTTGGAAATAAGAAGGAGGGTTTTAAATGGTCTTGTAACTAGTACATGCGCGGGCCCCCTCAGTGATTGCGTTCAACATTAAACAGAAAGAGACAACACAGCGTTCCCCAACTGGCTCACTCTCACCCTCCACCAGGTCCCCAAATGAGCATCGTGGGGCAGTCGTCATCATTTCTGAGCTCACAGGAGCCGAATGGAAAGCTTAGACTAGAGGCTGAAAGGCAACCCTTTATATTTTATTCCAAGGAGAACTCCTTGCCCTGCCCCAAGTGGGGACCGTCCTGCGAGCCCACGGGGCTCTGCCCCCCGGCCCGGGGCAACCGCACCAGGGCCATGCGCTCCAATGCCTTGTCAGCTTTCCCCACTGGAAGGTGACCTTCCCGGAGCTGGGGTCCTGGCCGGCTCCTGTCAGAGGCACAGGGCCTGGCCCCTGACACAGGACAACTCCTCATGCAGTCGTTTGTGGAAAGCACAAGGAAAGGGACGGCCCACCTGCGGCTTTGCGTTTTGCCTTTGTTATTTCCCTCACCCTCCCTTCCCCCCCCCATCTATTTCCTCCACCACACACTCTCATATCAACCTTTAGGCAGCCTCCTCCAGAAAGTCCTGAGCTCTCTAGGGTGCATCCTTCTTTATTTATCCCCTGCCCAATTAGCCACATACAACTACACGTGCTTATGTGTATACATACCTACATAGGTGCAGAGATATTAACACAGTGAACCTACCTACCTGGGGGGGTAGGTGAACATTACCTACCTGGGGGGCGGGGGGAGGGTGGCAGGATTCAGCAAGTAACATACAGAATGTCCAGTTAAACTGGCATTTCAGATAAACAACATGCCATTTTAAAACTTGTTTTTAAATGATTCATTATTTATTTGAAATTTAAATTCAAGTTTAACGGGGTGACCTGTATTTTATCTGGGAACCCTGGGCAGAGGGCAGTTTTCATCTTTAACAAAATCTGATCATAGGATTCACACTCTTTCTCACTTAGCACCCCGGGGATATCTCTCCATGTCAACAGGGCTAGCCTGCGGCATTCTTTTTAATGGATGCATACTATTCCCTGGCGTGGGTGCCCCCAAAGTGCTGGGCAACTCCCTCTACATTGGGTTCTCTGTTACTGCCATGCTGCTTAGGAAACTCCACCCTCAACAAAAGGAAGAGAGGACAAGAGGATTGGTTCTGCCCTGCCTCCTTAAATTAGCTGTCATGGGGAAGCCAGACCCAAAGTCCCCAGCAGAAGAATACTTGGCTTTAAACACCCAGCCCCATGAGGCCCCTGGGGCTGAAAAGGAGGGACAACAACAGGAACTGGGAAATACCCCTCTCCAGGTGGAGCACAACAATGGAAACCCTGAAATGGCTCTGGCTGGACCTCAAAGTAGGCTCCCATGTAAAAATTCAGACCAACCTGTTTGCCAAAACCCACCCTGGCATAATTATCTTGCTCAGGGCCCCCTCCCTCTTTCTTCGGTCATATCTTGAATTTCATCCTAGCTGCTGAAAACGCAAAAATAAAAATACATAGCAGCTCTGTTGACATTACAGCAACAGCATAAGCCTCATTTTACCAGCCATTTAACTCCCTCTAAGGACCCCGTTCTGAGACACCGGCATGTTGATGGGAGCTGTACAAAGGTCAGTGATTTGGAGGCTCTTTCCGACAATTTGCCAGGATTTTGGCATTTGTAAGCATCCATAGGACAGCTCTCTAGCAAGCTGACCTTGACAGCGAATGGGATAAATAAACCTTCAATTTACCCCCTCCAGCTCTCCGCGAGCCAGGCCAGTCCCCGCGGAGCCTTCACCTGTCCATATCGTTCAACTGCCTGCAACTTCCAACTGATGCACATCCAAGCTCCGCGGCCCAGTGACAAACACCATCTCACAGATAAGGCTTCTGAAAAGTCAAAGCCAATACTGCTTCCATTGAAAATTTAATGCCAGCTCCATCTTTGCCCATCATTCTTCCGACTGTTGCACGTGTCCCAAGAGGCCCTTGAAGCTAAAGCACTGCTCCATAACAGGTAATGACGTGGCATTTAATGATACTGTCCAAAGTGATCCCGGTCTTTGGGAAGTAATGTGCACTCATGTACCAGATAAGCACCGCCAAACGTACTGAAGCCGCCGTATCTTTCACGGCCCTGTCACCAGATACAATGTGACACATCCTCGGCCATTGTACCCGCTCCTCCTTCGACCCCACTGTCAGACAAAACGCGCGCATTTCCAGCGCAGAGCTCCAAAGCGTCACGGGAATTCAGACAAAGGTAGGAAGGTAACGTATCCGTAATTAAGTATTCACAGTCTCTTTAATACTTCAGTGCTCTTGGATCCGCTACTAAAATCTGTGAATTATACCTCATTGAAAAATGTCCTTAATCGACTCTGACATGTTTTATTGGAGACAGAAAAAATGTTTCAGTATGATAGATAAGGTTAAAAATGTTACTACTCTGATCATTTACTCTAGTGCCTTGCGAAAAAACTCTAAAGCCAAAAACCATTTACATCATTCATCAGATGCAATGGAGGCAAAAAAAGAAAAAAAAAAGAAAGAAAGAAAGAAAAAGCCTTATCAGACAATCCATTTTAGCTGATGGGACAAAGTGCACATTTTCAATTTTCTGACAAAGTTATGTTGTTTATGTAGATAAGGAGAAAAACAACTGTAACGTTTCCACAGCGTACCTCGAGGACTGGAACTGTGACTTAAACTGGGGAGGATGTCCGGGTGCTGTGCAGCCAACACACCGTCACCCCTATGACTTCAGGCCAAATCGTGCGCTGCATGCCTTCCTCCTCGCAAGCAACTGAGGGTTTTCAAATAGTCCCAGAGCCCCATTGGGATGCATTGCCTGACAACTCTCTAGGAACAAAAAGTCTTCCTCTGCTCAGCATCAGCCCCAAGAAGTTGCGACAGGGACCACGGAGACTACCCAATAGCGAGTCCTCATAGAAGCTGGTTTTTCACAGAAACTGAGGCTTGCTGTTTCCTCTCTGCACTTTGTTTCCAAACTCCCCTGCATGGGCTGGGCCTCACAGAATTGCACCTGGGTCTGCCTTGGGCAATAACCTACAAATCCTTTCAACCCTCCCGCAGGCATTCATCCACAGGTTGCCTTGCCCCAGACCACACCCACTGTTGTTCCCAAGCCCTCGGCTAGACGTCTTGGGGGGCAAATCTAGCGTCCATTGCCAGGCAGCTCTGGAAACAAGTGGTAATCTCACTGTGGCTTAACGCCCTGATCTGTAAAAGGGAGAGGATGACAGTGGGAAACTTCCCAGTGCTTCCGGAGTGGGTGCTGGCACACAGTAGGTACTGGGGGAATTTTCACTCCATCTCTCACTGGTGAGGGCAAGCTCAACTTAGCAGCCCGGGGGCTCCAGAAAGGTCGCTCACATTCCATTGGTATTTTCTCAAAGTCAGTCTCTCTTGCAGGCCAGCTGAAGACAGGATTGTTTTACAAGTGGACTCCTGCCCATTAGGATGGAAGTTCATTGTAAACCTGCAGATACTCACTTGCTCTGTTCATGTCTGGGGAAGAATTTCAGCAGAAGGCTTTCTCATCAAGGTCACTGGGGTCATACAAAGCCAGAAACGCCAAGGGAAAATGGTTACAGATCAGACAATGCAACTAAACAGTGAACAGTAGGGAGACCGAGAGAGAAACTTCTCGAAAATTTAACGTTTACTCCTCCAATTCCATCGTCCTGGGTGTGCAAAAACTCCCTCCATCTCTCATCCAAGTGGGCCCAGGTCACACTAGCTGGGTGGGGCATGCAGAGTGAATGTGGCTTGTAAATCTCTAATCAGTTGTCATTCTGAGCCTCCAGTGACAATGGTGTACAGCTTTAGGAGACAGCATTCCAATAAACTTGACATAAATGGCACGCCCTAGAGCTGTGCAGTGCTCACTAGTAGTAACCAACATTTAAAACTAGTAACCAACATTTAACAATTAGGAAATATTCACATGAAAATACAAGTTTACACTGCCTTTTGGAAAAACCAGAGGATTTTTCCAGGCTTACCTTCTGTTTCTTTCAAAAGCGGGAAGAACATTCCACAATCTACTTGGCTAGTACTCACTGGGATGGTCAAAATCATGGGAAACAAGGAAATGCTGAGCAATTGTCACAGTTCAGAAGAGACTAAGGTGACATGATGACTCAGTATAATATAGTATCTTGGATGGGATCCTGGAACAGAAAAAGGACATTCGTGGAAAAGCTCATGAAATACAAACGAAGGCTGGAGTTAATGGTAATATATCGATGTTTTAGCAAACGTACTTGGTAATGTAAGAAAGATACTAACGTTCAGAGGAAACCAGGTGAGGGATACATGGGAAGCTTTTGCATTACATATGGAAATTTTCTGTAATTAAATTTTCAATCTAAATTGTTCCAAAATAATAAAGTTAGTAGAATAAAAAAAAAAAAAACTGGGTAGAAGTACTAAACAAAAGCAGACTGTATATTTCTTACACATGTCCTGATTCTTGTGTAGAGCCTGGAGTCTTTTGAATTTGGGACCTTCCCTCACCCCCACCTGTACTGCGCCTGAATCCTTGGGCTGGGGAACTCTGAGCATCACAACTGAGGCTGCCCTTTGCCTTGATTTGGGGTCTGTGTGATGAGAGGGAAGAAGGAATGTCAAGGAAAGTCCTTGTTTTCTAGAGTTATTTCTCACACCCACTACTGCCCAAAGGCAAGGAAATCCAACACCTTGTTTGCTCAGCTCTTACACCAACTCTCACGCTGACCACGGCCACTTGCCAGGGCTGCCTTCCACTGACCTCTCTCTGTCATGGCTGCACTGCTGTAGAATCCTAGCAAGCCAGGCCCTCGTGGGCACCCCTGGTCCAGATGCGGGCTGTGGGCTGGAGAGCTACAGGGGAGGGGCCAGAGAGGGCGGCGGTGCAGGTAGCACGGTTTGAGTTGTAATAGACCAGTATTTTCTCTAAGTTTAGTGTGCATCAGAATTGAGTAGAGGGCTTTTGAGAACTCTACCCCCAGACTTTCTCATTCCACAGGTTTGGGGCAAGGCTTAAGGATTTGAATTATTTCACACATTCCCTGTGGATGCGGATGCTGCCGTCCTGGCGCCACACTTTGGGAACCACTGTTGTAGGCGATAAGAGCCTTAGGAAACATATTTAGTGTTTGTTCTTCTTGTTCCTGGGGAGCCCCTCAATAAAGCAAAAATGATAAACAAACGCTGAGGTCTCGGGAGAGGAATGGCTTGGCCTCTTCCAACGGGCAGTAGTGCCACATTAACACGGTGAGGAACACCAGCCTCGGAGCTGCCCACAGCCAGGTTTGAGCCCTGATATCACTAACTTTGAGACCCTTTGCAAATTCCTTAACCTCTCTGGGTCCTGTTATGTCCTCATCTGCAGAACACAAATCACACATTTTCTTTGCAAGATATATTCAACCTATGTGTGGATGATCCCTGAGCTTGACTTCACCCCAGACAATACCCCCCAGACCCCAGACTCTGCTCTCACCCATGGCAAATGCCATGGGCATTTAGCATCTGAATCTCTAAAACTGAGTTCCCAGCACCCCTCTTCCCACACCTGTGTCTGCCACAGTCCTTGTCATCTCAGTTGCGCAAGCCAGATCCCAGTGGCCGTTCTGAGCCCAGTGACATCGGCACTCCCTGCTGTCGCTGTCTCTCTACATAACCAAACCTCTCTTGCTTCAAGGCCTACTTGCCACTCACTGCCCTCCCAGCCTCTCTGCAGAGCTGCGAGTGTCCACACCCCACACGGCCCTTCCATGTCCTGACAACAAAGTCAGCCACAGCCAGTATCAGGAGAGGAAACAGACAGGTTCCCTCTTGCACCTTTTCCCAGAGGAGTTGCCATGGCAGCCTCCCTTTTGCAGCTATCACCTGCTGACCACACTGGGCCCAGGAAGACACAGAGTCCTGTCCTCCAAGGCCCAGCTCCAAGGCTCTCTCAAGCCTTCCCTTCTCCTGCCAGGCACAACCTCTCTGCTCTGAATGCTTGCGTTCTGGGCTTCTCTTCGAAAGCATATATGGTGTTCTTTTATCAGAGGTATCTTACCTAGCTCCCCAAAGGCGAGACTGGAACTCTGAGGTCTGAGGCCAGGCCTTGACCATTGACTGCTCCCCAAAGCGCCTCTCCTAGGGCCGAGTGGAGAGTCCCGACCCTGAGGCCTTCCAGGGAATGACAAATGCCAGCGGGACCCTTTTATGGAGTCAGACATCACGAGTCAGCACCTGTGTTATGCAGGACCTTTGGCCGAGCATTGTAGGGACCCTGGACGCATGAGAGGAACTTCCTCATTGTGGCAGGACAGGTCACTGAACAGCAATAGCACCTGGGACGGTGCCCAGGACGGAGGTGGATAAGGGGCTAGAAATTCCCCAGGACTTGAGTATAGTAAGATTTCATCAGACACATATGGGAATTGGTGCAGAGAAAGAGAAAGGACGAAGGGGGTAGGGAGGAGATCCCCGGGAGGAGAGGTGTGTGGGCAGGAGAGGGCAGAAGTGCCTCGGATGGGGAGCTTAGGATGAGCTGGGCAGGGGCGGGGGCACACAGCAGCAGGGCCAGCCACGTTGGAGGTTCCCCACACTCTCCCAATGGGGATGTGCAGGTCTGGAAGCATGTACACAGCATCAAGCAACCCCAAGCTCAGGTGCACCCCTGACCCAACCCCTGGGAGGGAGCACACCACAAACCCTGTCCTGTAATTGCATATTAAAAGTGTTGGTTTAGGGAGCCAGTGTAGCTCAAGTGGTTGAGCACCAGCATACCACACACGAGGTCTCAGGTTCAATCCCAGCCCCAGTACCTAAAAATAATAGTAATGGTAATAATAACAACAACAATAATAAAAGTATTGGTTTAAAAAAAATAAAATAAAAATATAAGTAAATAAATACAAAATTTCAGTGTTAGTGTTTATATAAGCAACCACCTCAAATATACCTAAGTCTTTTTAACCCTGTTTTAAGATTCTTTCATTTTGAAAGTTTTATAAGTACTGCATAAATTCACATGGCACCTCTGACCTACCTCTGTGGAGGCCTCCTCTGGCCTGAGCCGGGATGCTTGGTCAAGTTTGGAGCTCTGCTCCACCATTACCTGGGGGCACTGAACGAGCTCTGTGCCTTGTTGTGCTCCTCTATCAAATGGGGATAATAATAGCAGCCACCTTACAGAGCTGTAGTGAGGTTTAAATGAGTTAATACATGTCAACAGCTGTGCACAGACCCTGACACATCCTGGACACCCGTAATAAGCTCTCGTGGATGCTGTCAGGAACTGGCCAAATGAAGGATGCCAGAAACAGGCCGTGGGGAGCTTTGGGGACCATCCTTGCAGGTGGGATGAGTTCGCAGGGGACCAGAAGGCTGGCTCTGCAGGGGAGGCCGGGCACAGGCTGTTTCACAGAACTGAGCCCTGTCTTGGCCCCTTCCCGAGGAAGAGTGAAGGGTGAAGGGGACTATGTGATTGGAAAGTGATGTGTTCCACCGCCTTGCCTCCAACCAGTTAACCACTAGTGTCATCACGCCCTCAAGTCTTTGCAGGAAATGCTTGACAAGTTGGTGTTGTGTGCTAATCTTTTCTCTACCCTTAACCCTCTCCCAGGAGCTGACAAGGTAGGGGACCAGCTCCCCACCCACCCCTCTTCCATCCTCTGCCACACTTGGCCCCAGGAGCACTTCCAGCTCCCCCCTTGCAAGTCTTCTTCTCATTTCTACCCCATAGGCCTGGCTTTGATGGAGCCCACATTTTGTTTTGTTTCAGAAACATGTAATAAAATGAGTGTATCTTTCTGGTTATTAATTTTCTGGCTTTTTTTTTTTTTTTTTTTTTTTTTTTTTTTTTTTTGCTTATTTATCTAAATGGAAGATGTTTTATTTCCTAAGCAGCAGCTATATGAAGTGTGAGGAGCAATTGGAAACCCAGCTCTGTGTGTGGCTGAAACCCTATCAGTTGAGGTTGAAAGAAACATCTTTTCCTCCTGCTGGAAAGAAAAAGGGGGAAAAAAAGAAAGAACCCATTTGATTATGTTTTGTTTATTGCTACATTGCTCAGGTAATTGCTTACTTGAATCAGAGTGGCAGGCTGGGCCCGGAAACCCGGTTCTCTTCCTGGGTTTCTCAGGCCCAGCTCTTCCAAGAATGTCTTGGCTCAGACAAGCTGCTGCAGATTTGGCTGCAGGCCAGTAGTGGAGATTGGAGTGGGGGTGGGAGGTAAACTCCCAGAGCCACCCGTGGGGCGAGCTGGGGTGGGAGAAGATGGCTCAGAACACAGTCAGGGTCGCGTTAGGGTGGATTGCTATTGCACCTGGGGGCCAAAATTTCTTGGAGTTTTCAGAGGAGCTGCCTTCATGCTCTATGGTGGCCACCGGTTTGTGACCCTCTTCTCAGATCCAAGTAGAGACTAGCGCTTCCCTTTTATCCTTAAGCACCTCCGCTGTCTTACTAGGTCAGGTGGACACTTTAGAAATATAGCTCACTTAAGGGACCCCACCACCCTCACTGACAGATCAAAGGACTTGGGCTCTGATGCCCAAAAAGGAAACACAGTGGTCATCCAGACCAAATTCTTGATGTCTCTAATTCCTCTTCTATACACTGCTCCTTTGAAAAAATCACTGCCAGAACATTCCAACATTGGACTGATGCAACCCTACTTCCAGGGAGAGAGGGAAGGAGGCAGGAGAAGCTCAGGTTCCAGGCACTTCCAAGACGTCCATCCTTGTCTCAGCCTCAGCAGAGTTTCTCAAACCCCAGGACTCTCACCCTCAGAGGTGGGTATACATGGAGCTGGGGTGAGGTGGGGGTAGAGCCCCAGGGCCTGTCTTCCTAGAGTTCATTTTATATGATACAATGAGGCTCAAACATTAACTTTTACATTAAGGCTGACACCAATATAGTAATAAATAGAATGCCAACTTTGCATGACTTCTTTCTTTTAAATAAATCACAAAACGTTAGAGAAACTGTACAATTGCAGTAGATGGCATGGATGCTTCCTCCAAGCTTCCTTCTTCCCTGTGGTGACTGCGGTGAGCTGGATATCATTTCTTACCCTGTGGGAAAATGACCACAAGCAACGAGGGCACATTTAATTGGCAGGTCCATCTGACCACCTTTACATCCTGAAGTCAAGTTCACATGTGAGGACCCCAAAACCTGGGCATGGCCTTGACCTCCAAGCCTGAAGGTCCTCCTGTTTGCCCTGCTTGTTATAAACATCCTCTGTCCCACCCATCCCTGTGCTCAATCACCACACCTTCCCTCACTCAGAGAAACATCTGCTCAGTGGAACAGAGCCTGAAAGCCCTTCTTGGTGCCCAAGGGAAGGCCCTCAGGGTTTGCCCTGCTCCCCACTTCAGCCTTTTCCTGTGGAACCTCCCCCCATGGTTCTGGGCAGCACACAAAGTATCCCCGACCTCCTCGGGGCTCAACTTCTGGATCCTGAAGCAGAAAATCAAGCTTGCGGGTCTGGGCAAAGGAAAAAGGCAGCGCCCATATTCCATCCACTCTGATGTTGAAAGCTAAGTATTTCAAATCCTTCCTGAGATCTCAGCTAGGTCAGGGCCCGAGCTTGGCTCTGTGTTGCATGGACCCGATAGGACATGGATTTCCTCCCAACTTCCACCAGAAGCACCCCGCAGGTTTTCAAGAGACAGGCAGGACGGAAATTAAGGCCAAAAACAGAGGTTGCCTCATAGGACTGGGTCTCCCTTTGCTGGTTGGTGGAACAACATGGCCAGCGTGAATTTAAGATTCACCCTTATTTCGCCTTTCTTGTTATTTTACTCAGGACACGCATACACTTCTCAAACTTCACATGATTGCCCCAAGACTTGTTTACTTGAGAATCACTTTCTCTGGGACTTTCCAGTTGCCATACAGACCACAATTCATGAGGACTTTCAGATGTGCCTGCAGCTTCCCTTTGGCTGTTTTCTCACCCCCGCCATCTCTTCTTTTTCTTTGTGGCTACTGACTTTTCTTCTATTGTCATGACAGGAAGGCTCTATGGGGCCAAGAAAAGAGGAAAAGGCTGAAGCCAAGGGGCCTGGGCTCTGGTTCCAGCTCTACTACTTATGAGGAATCACATGCCCTCCGTGAACCCCTCAGTCTCTTGGGTGTGGGATTGACATCAGTTTTGCTGATATCTGTTTCCCACTGCTGTGAGATCACAGGATTAATTCTGTGACTTTAAAGATTACTGGAGTTAACTCTTTCCCATAACAAAATACACTGGCTCTTTATGGAGTTCCTGCAGCTTTCTGACCTTCATGCTGTCTGTTGGCAACTCAGCACTATCATCCTCCCTTCTATGTATCAAGGGGGCTAGAAATATGGAACCTCACTTCCTGGAACCCCTTAGATGTGGCCAAAAAGAGACACTTGCCCAGGGTTTGGAAGACAGAAGTCATATCGCTGTTCCTCTGGTAGCAGTGGGCTGATGCTTGGGCTCTACAGAAAAGAAATTTGGAGCATCCAGCAAAGAGCCCAGCTAAGTGTTTGAGGCAACTGTAGTCCTTCCTGGTGGTTTCTATAAAGGTTTTAACGCCCTGAAAGCCAGTGGCCCACCTGATAACCAGCAGCAAGTTCCCTGACCTTCACTCCTCCAGCCCTTCCAATGGTTTTGGAAGCATCACATCTCCTGGCTTAAATCTCTTCCTACTTGAAATATCCATCATGTTCTGAATTTTCCAATCTGGACTATCTAATCATGAAAAAAAAAATGCCAACCATCACTTGTATATTTAATCCAATGTATAAAATATTAACTCTATGGGAATATCCAAGGAGGTAATTTTGACCTAAAACAAGGTGTGGCTGCCCTGGGAGGACTGCCTCGCTCTTCGCTGAGTAAATGAATGACATGGTAGCAGCAGGTCAATCACAAGCTTCTGAAACATATTTCATCTTTTGTCTTGTTTCACCCATTACATCCCAAGGGTCTGGAGGGCAAGGACCATATCTTCTCTTTTTATAAAAACTAAGTTCCTGTGTGATGATCCCCAAACTATCCAAACCATTGGTTGCCCTATAGTTTTAGAGTATTAAATATTATTGACAAACATGTTTAGCCCTTGATCTTCTGTTAGAGAGAGAATCTAATAGGATGGTGGCCACAAAAAGGAACTGAGCTGGTTTCCCTGTGGCCCCGAGAATGCTCATGGAGTCACTGCAAGTCGAGGCACCACGGGCCAGGGATTCCGTGCCTTTGGTGAAGATTCAACTCTCCCCACCTTCTGGTCCTACTGCTCAATGTGCCATTTCCCACAGGCTTCAGATTTCATTCATGCTCCTTCTCCTCCTCCTCCTCCTCCTCTTCCTCCTCCTTTTCCTCCTTCTCCTTCTCCTCTTAACAGATGGGCAAAGTACATGTTTGAAAATGTGTCCAAGAAGGGTTCTCTCCCTGTGGTCATCAGGAACAAGCTGAGCTGAGCAGCTGCAGAGAAATGAGGACAAAAAGAAAAACAACTGCATTCCACAAGCGCCTCCTGTGAACCAAGAACATTTTGCGAAAGCACTGGGGATACAAGAACGAGCAGAACAGATGAGTTCACAGTTCTCCCTGTTCTAGCATCTGAGACAGACGATAAACAAGTACATAAATGAGTAAACCAGATCATTTCAGCTGCAATATCTGCCATGAAGGAAACAAACCAGGTGATGTGACAGAGTTGGCCATGGCGGATGGACCAGAAATGAAGAAAGGTCTCTCCGGAGGGGTTGAGGGAGCCCTTGCTGAGGAGAGCTGGAGGGGCACATCCCAGGCAGGGGGGACTGCTGAGCTGGGGTCAGCCTGACATGTTGGGGGGACAGGGAGGAGGTTAGTGTGGAGTAGCATGGTGGGATAAGGAATGAGTGGCCAAAACCAAGTCAGAGCCTGCTAGACCTGACAAGCATATGGAAGGAGTTTGGATTTAATTCCAAAGGCATTGGGAAGCCATTGGAGGGTTTGAAGCAGCTCCCAACAGAATCACAATTGGTATTCCCTCTATATACCAACAATGCTTCTACCAGCAAACAAGTCTATGGACCATTGCTTTGTACCCCTACCGCCAAGTCTTCCATCCTCGAGTCCACATATCCCCTTCATCACCTCTTGGGATCATGGCCAAAAGCCCTAAACCAGCTTGGTGAACTTCTCACAAGACTCTCAGGTTTGCCAGGGCCCCTTTGAATCGCAGCACCCGGAATTCAAAGCATCACTGCAGGTCAACTCTCTCCAGCGCCAACAGAAGAAGTTCCCCCTTCTTTACCCTGCACTTAGGCTAATGCACCCTCTGGTCATATCAGTACTTGTCAGCAATCCCATCACAGTGAGTCACCCATTAAGCTCACAACAAACAGCACCCCAAGTTTTCTTAGACCAGCCATACAAAGGCCACACTCTTCCCCACTTGTCCATCATCCATCCATTCCTTGAGTCATTAAAAAAATTTCCTGAATACCTGTTATGGGTCAGGCCCTGTGCTACAACAAACAAGGCAGTCATCAGTTTTTTATTGTTTCATAATAAATCACTGCAAACTTAGTGGCTTAAAATATCACCCATTTATTACCTCATAGTTTCTGTGGGTCAGGAATCTGGGCACAGTTTACCTGGGTCTTCTGCTCAGGGTCTCCTCAGGCTGCACTCACGGCATCAGTAGACTGGGGTCGCTGGGCCATCACCCAAGCTCACAGACCATTTGTAAGATTCAGTTCCTTGAAGGTGTAGGACCAAGACCTTCAGCTCTTAGGGGTCACCTGTGTGTTCCTTGACATGTGGTCATCCTCATGACATGGCAGGGCTCTTCTTCAGGGCCAACAACAGAGTGTCTCTGCTGCTTCAATTCTCTGACCTCTGGACCCTCTTTGAATGGGCACATCTGATTAGGTCAGACCCAGCCAGGATCATGTCCTTTTTGATTAACTCAAAATCAACTGATGTGGGACTTTAGTAATATCTGCCAACTCCTTTTACCTCTGCCTTATACTGCAAGTTATTCACTGGAGTGAGACCCCCTCAAATTCACAGGTCCCACCCTCACTCAAGGAAAGGTGATTATACTGGGTGTATCTATCAGGGGGCTGGAATCTCGGAGGTCTCCTTGCACACCACCCGAATGGAACTTTCATTCCAGCCAGAGAGACCAGCCACACTCTGTGATCAGAAAGGTGGTGAGTGCAGCCCACGGGGTGCTGCTGGGAGTGGGGAGCATCTTGATTCCATCCTTGGCTGCAGAAGGGTCTGGGTGAGAGCCATGTCCACCCCTGCCTGCCATCCACCAGCACAGCAGCTTGGCCTCCTCTCTGATCACACATGTGCCTCACACAGTCTCTGACAACTGACAGTGGCTTATTTATCATTTCAGATGGTGACTTTCTGTTTTTCCAGACACCCACGCTAATACCCTGGCATTTCTGTTTGGTCCATAATGTCCTGTCAGTTGTTCATAACTCCCTCTGGTGCTGATCGCCTTTTATGCTAGATTCTCGGCCTTTCTTGATCCCAATGTGCACTGTGTACCCAGAGGCTCAGTGACACTCCTCTCACCTTCTACTGGGCCAAATTTCTAGTGAAGTGTGTGCAATCCACATGTCAGTCACCTGCCAAAGCACCCGAGGCTTCTGCTCCACCCTCAGGGTAGAAGCTGCCCTTGTCGGGTTTTGTTCATCCACACAAGCCTAAACCAGGATTCCTTCTCTGCCCTTTCCCATTTCATCAGCAAAGGCCTATAATCACTAGGTAGACAGAATTGATTCACCCTTGGTGCCTTCCTACCCATCCGTCTGCCATCTGGTCCACCAGCAGGTCCATTCATCCAGCCCCTCACCACCCACACTGCCTTCCCTCCAGTAGGACCCCTGCAAGCATTCTCTAACTGGGCATCCTGCTTCCACCTCTCTCCTCCTCCAGTCTTTCATTCATATCACACCAGGGATGGTCTCTTAAATCATAACTTGCACTACAGCATTGCCCTGTCTGCCTCCCCTAAGGGGCTTCCCATCGCACAAAGAGCATGAGCCCACCTTCCCTCCATGGACTGCAAGACCTGCTGTGATGGTATGAAGCTGTATGAACCCCCCGGGAAATTATGTTCCTAAAGCTAATCCATTCCTGTGTGTATGGCTCCATTGTAAGTAGGATCTTCTGGTAAGTAGGATCTTAACAGGTGACCCACCTCATTCAGGGCAGGTCTTAGTCCTCTTACTGGAGTCCTTTATAAGAGAATGACATTCAGATGGAGAGAGAGAAAGCCACAGAAGCAAAAAGGTGGAAGCAAAGAAACCTGGAAGAGAAGGAAGAGACCAGCAGATGCCTCCACGTCCCTTGCCATGTGACAGAGGAGTCCAGGATCGCCAGCAGCTGGTCTTCAAGAAGAAGGTAGCATCTTGATGATGCCTTGATTTGGACATTTTCATTGCCTCAGAACTGCGAGCTTGTAAGCTAATATTCCCATTGTAAAAGCCGACTCCTTTCTGGTATATTGCTTTTAGCAGCCTAGCAGGCTAGAACCCCTGGTATGATCTGCCCCTTGACCACCACCCCAACTCTTCTCAGGCCCCCCACACACCAGGTTCAAGACATACAGGTTTTCTTCCAGGCACTTGGGTTCTTTTCTAGAGGAAGGCATGGGCATGGGCAGGACTGCATCCTCCCTCCCACGTGGGAAAAGAATATATTTTTCAATAGATGTTGTTAGGACAAATGACAAATGGACATGTGTTTGAGAAAAAAAAACAACAAATAAAAACAATGTTTAGCTTTTGTGGCTTCTTCCAATCCTGCAGGCTTTGATTAAATGTCAATTTCTTTACTAAAACTCCCCAACTGCACCAGCTAAAATGGGCCCCCTCTGCTATCCTCCATCTTTCTCACCTTGATTATTTGCTTCATATTACTTGTGATAGTTTTCAGTTATTTTATTAATTTTCCCATTTACTTTTTTCCTTTCTCCTTACTAGAATACAAACTCCAGCCAGGTAGGGACCATTGCTCTGTTGCCCAGCATTGAATCCCCAGTCACTATTGAACATGAACTCAATAAACATCTGTGAGATGTAAGAATGAATGAATGAATGAATGAATGAACATAGAATCTGTGTGTTAAAAAGGTAAGTTCATTGTATGATTCTAAATCTAAGGTCAGGAAGGAAGTCTATGTCAGACTGCAATCTAAAGGTATAATAATTAAAACTGTGTGGCACTGTTACAAGAATAAAGGAACAAATCAGTGGAATAGAATACAAGGGCAAGTAAGCAAACATATCACTGGATAGTCAAAAAGTTGCTTTTCAAATCAGCAGGAAAAGAAAAAAATTACTCAATATGGGTCAATGGGACAATGTCTTAGTTTGCCAAATACTACAAATTTGTTGGCTTAACATCATGACTATATTACCTCACAGTTTCAAGACCAGGAGACCAGGCTCGAAGTGTCCACAAGGCCATGATTTCTCTGAAGTCTCTGAAGCATTCTGGTGGTAGCTTGCCAGCAATCCATAACTCAATCTCTGCTTCCGTCACATGGCCATTTCTCTCCCTGTCTGTCTCCTCCTTACTGTGGACATTTCCTCTGCTTATAAGGACTCCAGAAATATTGGATTAAGGCCAACCCTGATTTAGTTTGGACTCACCTTAACTAATAACATCTTCAAAGATCCTATTTACAAATTGGTTCACATCCATAGGACAGGGTGTTAGGACTTGAACACGACTTTGTGTGGGGACATGATTCAATCCATAATGGACAACTAGCCAGCATGGAGAAAAATAATCTAGAGTCCTACAGTGTACAATGAAATTTTAAAAAATTTGAAATGACTACGGTTTTGACTGTAAAAATTAAATATAATATTATAGAATGAATTTTGTCAATTATAACAATCTTGGAATGAAGAAACTTTAAGCATGATACTAACATTAAAAGAAACCATATAGATAACATTGATATATTTGACCCAGTATAAAAATGAAAAGGTGAAAATTAAAAACAAACTTCACTAGCTATGGTAGAGTGAAGAGATCAGCAAGCCCTTTTCCTATCAAACAAGTATAAAACTGTACATAATTGTCAAAAACAAATATTTCAGGATTCTGAAAATCAACCAAAGCAAACAACAAATTGAAAGTGTTTACTCATGAAAAACCACTAGAGCATTGAGTAACATCAGTGAGAAGCTGTGGTCTTCTTGCTTAGGGCAGTCCTTACCCCTTCCCAGCTCTGTTGGCATAGGAGCTGACCACAAAAAACAGCATCTTCACTTGCCAGAGGGGACTGACCTGTTTAGAATGTAAAGCAAAGCTACACCTGGTGGAGCTGTCAGTAAAAGTAACAAAGTTAGTAGAAAATGAACGGGGGAAACTCGCCCCCCTGCTAATGTAAAGTTACAGTCCCAGGTGGTGTAAGTGGTGGACAAGCTAGAAATGTATGGTGAGATATGGGAAGAGCTAGATAAGCTATCCACATGTCTTTGGCTGCCTATAGAATCTTTGACATGTGCATTAAAGAAATGGTGAAAAATTGGGGTAAATATAAAGGATGGAATAAATATTTTTCTTCTCTTAATTTCAAAAAAAAAAAAAAAAACATAAGGGAAGCAGATGTGGCTCAAGCTGTTGAGTGCTTGCTTCCCACACGGGAGGTCCCAGGTTCAGTCCCTGGTGCCTCCTAAAAAACAAAAACCAACAACAAGCAAACAAATGAAAGAACCAACCCAGGGGAGCTAACGTGGGTCAATGGCTGCTGGCTTCCCACATCCAAGGTCCTGGGTTCAATCCCTGGCCCTGGTACATCAAAAAGAAAACAAACAAAATCCATAAGATTTTTAAGACTATTATAACATTTATTTTATCTTTGGTCTTATAACATATATAGATATAAAATATATGACAATAATACCATAGAAGAGGGAGAGGGAATAGAGTTATAGTGGGTCAAAGTGGCTATATTTTACTGGAATTAGGTCAGAATTAACCTGAAGTAGATTGTGATTCATCCCTGTGTATATTTTAGAGCAAACACTAATAAAAAAACAAAATAAAAAAAATATACTTCAAGAAAACAGAAGAATTAAAATGGCATACTAAACATGTTTGTGTAGCACAAAAGAATGCAGGAAAAGAGGGACAGGAAACCAAAAAGACACGAGACATTGAAAAAAAAATGGTAAAATGGCAAATGTAAATATGACCACATAAATAGCTATATTAAATATGAAAGGACTAAATATTCCCAAAAAAGGTGGAGACTGTCTGACTGGATAAAAAAGAGCAAGATATAATCATATTTTGTTTGCAAGAAACACACTTTAGACTCAAAGATATGAATAAATCAAAAGTAAAAGGATTAAAGATATAACAAGAAACATTTACAGTAAGATATGTGGAGTGGCTACATGAATATCAGGCAAAATAGATTTTAGACAAGAAATTTTTCTAGAGTAAAGAGGTGTATTTCATAATGATGAAAAGATTAATACATCAGGAAAGTATAAATGTTGTAAATATACATGCACTAATAATGGAGCCTCAAAATACAAGAAGAAAAGCTGAGAGAATTGGAAGGAGAAATGGATAATTTAACAATTAAAATTGTAGATTTTGATAATCACCTCTAAATAACAGATAGAATAGCTAGACAGGAAATCAGTAAAGATATAATCAACTTGAACAGCACTATCACCATATTGACCTAACTGACATTTATGGTATCTTGCACTCAGCAACCAAAGAATACACATTCTTTTCAAGTGCATGCAAAACAGTATCCAAGGCAGACCATATCTAGGCCAGAAAACAAGTTTCAATGAATTTAAAATTATCAGAATCATTTAAAGTATATTTATGGCCAAAGTGGCATTAAATTAGAAATCAAAAACAGAGAGCAGTTTTGGAAATTTGGAAATTAAACAACATACTTTTAAATATTCAATGGCTCAAAGAAGAAATCACAAGGGTAACTGGAAAATATTTTGAACACAGAATGAGAATGCAATGTAACGTATTAAAACTTATTGAGCCTCAAGGAGGAATGGATGGATGGATTGCAAAGGGCAGGGAGAAACTTTAGGAGGTGATAGACATGCTTATTATCTTGACTATGATGATTTTATTGGCATATACATTGTTAAAACTTAATAAATTGCACACTTTGAATGTGTGCAGTTTATTATATGTCAATTATACTTAAATAAAGTTATTGAAATTTGTGGAATTCCAGTATTGCAGAGTTTAGCAGTAAATCTATAGCATTGAAAACTTATGTTAGAAAGGTAGAAATATCTCAAATCAATACTCCAAACTTCTACCTTAAAAAAAAAAACTAAAAAAGAAGAGCAAATTAAACCCAAAGCAAGCAGAAGAAAGAAAATAATAAATATCAGAGCAGAAATCAATAAATATAAAAGCAGAAGACAATAGAGAAAATCAATGAAACAAAAAGCTGGTTCTTAAAAAATAGTAACAAAATTGATAAAACTTTAGCTGGACAGACCAGTCAAAATAGAAAGAAGACACAAATTATCAAAATCAGGAATGAAAGATTTATAATCAGTATCAACTTTATAAAACTTAAAAAGATTGCACAGAGATATTATGAGCAACTTTATGCCAACAAATTAGGCAACTTAAATAAAATGAACAAATTCTTAAGACAGACATAAATTACCAAAATGAGTCTAGGAGAAAGAGAAAATCCAAATAGAGTTATAACAAGTAAAGAAATTGAATTGATAATTAAAAATCTTCTCACAAAGAAAAGCCCAGACCCAGCTGCCTGCACTCATGAATTCTATAAAATATTAAAGAAAAAATAACAATTCTATGCAAACTTAGAAAAAAAGAGAAAGAAGAAACATTTGCCAACTCATTCTATGAGACCAGTATTGCCCTGATACCAAAGCCAAAGAGAGACATTACAAGAAAAGAGAAATGCAGATAAATATTTCTCATGAAGATGGGGGGAAAGTCCTTAATAAAATATTAGAAAACTGAAACCAGCAACATAAAAAAGAATTAAGCAATATGACCAAGTGAGATTTATCCCAGGAGCACAAAAGTGATTTAACATCTGAAAATCAATTAACATAATACTTGATATTAATAGAATGGAGTCCAAAAACCTTCTTATTTTCTTAATAAATGCAGAAAAATTTGACAAAATCTATGCCCATTTATTACAAAAACTCTCAGCAAACTAGGAAGAGAAGGGAAGTTCCTTAACTTAATTAAGGGAATCTATGAAAAACCTACAACCAACATCATAATGACTGGTGAAGAACTGATTTCTCCCTAAGATCAGGAATAAGACAGTGATGTACACTCTCACCTCTTCTATTCAACATTGCAGTGGAGGTACTAGCCAATGCAATAAAGCAAGAAAAAGAAATTAAAAGCACAGAGCTTGGGAAGGAAGAAGAAAATCTCTCTTTATTTATGGATAACATAAAAAGCTATTAAAACTAAGAAAAGTGCTTGCCAAGGTCACAGGACATAAGATCAATATACAAAACTCAATTGCATTTCTATATATTAGCAATAAATAATCAAAAAATAAAATTGAGAAAATACTTCCATTTGCAATAGCATCAAAACAAATAATTAGGAATAAACAAAAGAATTGCAAGATTTGTACACTGAAACTTCAAAACTACAACTGCAAAGCTTGTACACTGAACACTACAAATCATTACATGTAATAACATGGATAAACCTCAAAATGATTATACTAAGTAAAAGAAGTGAGACACAAAATATTACATGTTATATGGTTGCATTTACATGAACTTCCTAGAAAATGTAAATCTATACAGATGCAGTGGATCACAGATCAATGGTGGACTCGGACTGAGACTGGGAATGGAGATTGACTGCAAATTGTCATGAGGGAACTTTTAGGCGTGATGGAAATATTCTAAAACTGGATGATGGTGATTGTTGCAAAACTTTACACATTTAATAAAACTCATTGTATGCTGACAATCAGTGACTGCTATGATATGTAAATTTTACCTCCGTAAAGCTGTTTTGGAAATTAAAAATTATGGGGCACTCCCACATTTGATAGTGGTGGAATAGAATATTTGAACTACCATTGCCCCATGACAACTAGAAAACCCAAATAACATATTAAAAGACAAACAGATAAACAGCAAAAAAACAAAAAAAAAAAAAAACTGACTTTAGAGAAATGCAGACTAACAAAATAATGAAGAATTACCAAGCCATGAGCAAAGATGGTAGGGTGAGGAGGTGGAATGGAGGCCCAGGAGGTGATCTAGCATTTTGGGTTGCTTTTTCACCTGGAGATGAATACCAATTTCAGAAGGAGAGACCGAGCCATGCTTTTAGCAGCCATGCAGAACTACAGTATCAAGTATTGCTGTTCAGGATTTAACAAAGTAAGGTGTAATAATCTACTCTCCAGGATAAAATATTGAAAAGTTTACTTTTGAAAGTGAGAATAAGTCAAGAAAATGTAATAAAAGATATTAGGGTTGGGATAGAAATTAAAAAGAGCTATAATTGTCCACAGTTGTGGACATAGAGAACCCAAAAGAATTTACAAATTTGTTCGAATTTACAAATTTGTTCAAATTTACAAACTAAGAAGTGACATTAGCAAAATTGCCAGATGCAAGAACAAAAAAAAAAAATCTGCTCTTTATTTATCAGCCACAAACATAAATCGAAATTAACAAACAGTTTGTAACAAATATCAAATACCTAGCAATAAATCTAACAAAAATGTGGAAGAACTCTGCGTCAAAAGTTATAATACATTTTTGATAAAATTAAAAAGGACTTAGAGAAATATTTCATTTCATAGACTGGAAGGCTCAATTTTGTAAAATTGTTCAATTTTCCCCAAATTGATTCAGTCGACTTCCAATAAATGTTCCAAACAATTTTTCTTTTAGAAACTTGAAAAACTAATTGTATTAGTTTTCTATTGCTACAAAACAAAAAAGCACAAATTTAGAGGCTTTAAAAAGACGTTTAATATCTCACATTGGATGTTGGACAGAAGGCCACTCGTGACTTAGCTGGGTGCTTTCGTCAGTCCTACAAGTCTGTAATGAAGATGTTGGTCAGGCTGCACTCTCATCTGGAGATTGGAGTCCTCTTCCAAGGTCACATGTTTGCTTGCAGAATTTAGTTCCTTGCAGTTACAGGACTGAGGCTTCAGTTCACAGAGGCTGCCTGCAGTTTCCTGGCATGTGACCTTCTCCATAGTCAGTTCATATCATAGCAGTTTGCTTTTTCAAGGCCAACGGGAGAGAGTTTCTCTACTTCATGCTAGCAAGACTGATACATATATAAAATCATGCAAGCGACATTCTATCACCTTTGCCATATTCTATTGGCCAGAGGCAAGCCACAAATCCTGCCCACACTCAAGGGGAGGGAATTACACAAGGATATGAATATCAGAAGCAGAAGTCTTGGAGACCACCTTAAAATTCTGCCTACCACACTGATCCTAAAATGTATTTCAAAATACAAAGAATAGCCAGGATAGTCTTGAGGACGAACAAGGAAAGAAAACTTGATCTACCGGCTACCAGGATGTTTTATAAAGCCCCTGTAACTAAGACAGTGTGTTTTTGGTTCAAGGAAGATAAACTGATCAGCAGAAAAAGATAACAAACCCAGAAACATAGATCCACACATTTAGAAACTCTTGCTTTATGGGGGGATATCTATCTATCTATATCTATCTATCTATCTATATATATATATATAGAGAGAGAGAGAGAGAGAGAGATTTCATAAGGAAGCGATAATGGAACAATTAGTTATTATCTAGAAAAGAAAAATTCCACCCCCACCTCATACAATACACAACATAAATTCCCAGAGAATTGTAGATCTCGGTATAAAAGTGAATCTAATAAAGCTGCTGGAGAATAATATAGGGAAAAAATCTTTATAATCTTGGGGTAAATTTTACTACACTAAAACTAAGAACTTCTGTTCATCAAAAGATGCCAAGTGGAAAGTGAAAACATTACAGGGGAAGTAGATGTGGCTCAAGCGATTGGGCTCCCATACGCATATGGGAGGTCCAGTGTTCAGTTCCCGGGGCCTCCTGGTGAAGGCAAACTGGGCCATGCAGCAAGCTGACCCACACAGAGTGTTGACCTGTGCAGGAGTGCTGGCTCGCGCACAAGCAGAGAGCTGGTGCAGCAAGATGACGCAACTAAAAAAGACACAGAGGATAGACAATAGGAGATGCAGCAGACCAGGGAGCTGAGGTGGTGCAAGAGATTGAGTGCCTCTCTCCCACTCCAGAAGGTTCCAGGTTCAGTTCCTGGTGCCGCCTAAAGATAAGACAAGCAGACACAGAAGAACACACAGTGATGTACACAGAACAGACAGTGAGTGCAAAACCAATGGGGGGTGGGGGTGGGGGATAAAAAAAAACCTAACAGGGTGTGGGAAAATGTAAAATTAACAAAGGACTCAACCAAAATCACAAAGCTATAATATAAAAGACAGGTATCCTAGTTTGCCAGGGCTGTGGTACAAATTCCTGAAACAACAGGAATTTATTATCTCACAGCTTTGGAGGCAGAAGTCCAAGATCAAGGTATTGGCAGGACCTTGCTTTCTCTGAAGTCCATAGTGCTATGGTAGTGGCTTGCCCATAATCCATAACTCAATCTCTGCTTCCATCTCCCAACAGGGCCATCTCTCTGCTCATTTCTCTCCTCCTGACTCTGTCCAAATTTCCTCTGCTTATAAGGACTCCAGGCAACTTGGATTAAGGACTATCCTGATTCAGCTGGGCCTCATTTAGCTAATAACATCTTCAAAGATCCTATTTACAAATGTGTTCACAGCCACAGCATGGAAAGTTAGGACTTGAGCACGTCTTTGTGAGGGATATGATTCAATCCATAAAAGCAGGCAAACCAGAATAGACACATGGGCAAAGCACCTGGCCAGCCACTTATGAAAGAGGATATCCAAATGATCAATGAACAGATGAAAAGGTGTTCAACCTCATTAGTCATCTAGGAAATGTTCATTAAAACTACAATGAGATATCAATATATGCACACCTGAAGAGCAAAACAAAACTAGCAATACTACGTATTGGTGAGGTTGTGGAGAAACAGGAGTGAGGTGTAAAATGGTACAATCACTTTTGAAAATATGTTTGGCAGTGTATACTGAAGCTGAATTTATACATACTCTAACCCAGAGCTCCCAATTTTAGTTATATATCCAAAAGAAATGCATGTGTATGTTCAAAAAGGACACACAAAAATATTCATAGCCTTACCATTTATTGCACTATAACCTAGAAATAATGTAAGTATCCATCAACGGAATAATGGATAAATAAATTGTAGTATTGTCCTATCAAAGGAAACCTGCAGAGTAATGCAATTGAATGAACTTCATCTACAGGCAACAAACACTAAAGAACACAGTGTATGATCTCATTACATAAAGTTTGAAAAACTAAACTACAGCATTTAGGGATGCATGCTTAAGAGATAAACTATAAAGCAAAGCAAGTAATTAAATATTATTAAAGTTAGCATAGGAGTTACTTATTTTTTGCTGGAGGAGAGAGAGTAGTGACTGGTAAGGAGTCTTCTGAGTGTTGCATTGGACGGTAGTTCACAGCTGTTCCCAATGGGACTATCATCCAGCTGCATGTTCTTCTTCTGTGCCCTTTTCTATGTGTGCATTATATTTCACAATAAAACGTTTTAATAACATTAAATTAAAAAATCATTGTAACGTACATGAAAAACTGTGTACCTTTAATTTATAATTGGCTTTTGCCAATCAAATGGACAAACAATTGTCAAATAGAAAAATGGGACATTCAAACACTAAAAATACAAGTTTCCAATAAACACTTTTAAATAGTCAATCTCAGCGGAAATTTAAAAAACGAGTTAAATTATACAATAGATATGCCCAACACTAAGGAAATTTCCACGCAACAGGCAATCATGTATCCAGTAAAAATGATGTTATAAATGTTTGTGATATGGAATCAGAGTCGTGACATAGTAAACTTTTTTAATATTGGGGGAAAGCCCTTGATATAGTAAATGAAAAGTTCACATTATAAAATTGAAAATGTATATTATGATCCATTTTTTAAAAGAAATCTACAGGAGGATAGATATGTATGTATCTGCATAGCAATCAATGGGATATTTCAAAAGTTGCTCTGAGTGGTAAGATTACAGATGATGTTAATTTTATAATTTTCTTTGTGTGTAGGTTCTAAATTTTTACAATGAGTGTGTATTAGTTATGAATAAGGAAAAAAGAAACTTTTTAAATGAAACCCAGAATCACGGAATGTCATCTTCACGAAGCTATAGAGACACAGTGGGGATGGGAGAAATGTTTTCTTCTGTCCCTCCTCACCCACCACCCACTTACCTTTTTTAAAAAATAAATAAAGTAAATGAACCCCTAACCCATCTGGCAGCAGAGATATGTTTCTTTGTCCAAAACGCAATGATTAGGCAAATAATAAGCATGAAGACTTCAGGCGGAGCCCCTCAGTCTCCATGGCAAAAAAAGCTGCTCAGGAGTAAGGAGGGGTTTTCCATATGAAAATGTGCAGAGACCTGTGTTCCCAGAGGCGAAGGCAACTGCTGGCTCTTCTGGCCCTCCTGGACCTCAGTGGGGTCAGTAAACATGGCGGCTAAAAACGAGAAACAAAGTTGGCTATGGAGCCCCCTCAGATAAAACGATAAGTAAAATCTCCAGGTATATCGTATTGTCACTTTTTTGCTGCTGATCAGATCATCTATTATTTTAATGCTATGTCACTATTAACAGCAGGATGAACAAAAATTGTGCTCTCGGCCACTTAGAAAATGCTAGAATACAGCTAAAGCCCCCCACAAATTAGCACACTTCCTAGGCATGGCTACTGACAGCCCTGCACACCCACGCGACCCTCGCTCACAGGGTTAATAAAGACCCTGGCTTGATTCCATCACAGAGCCAGGGCACTCTGTCGTTTGCTAATTATTACACCCAGAAGGTGATTCAAGATTACAGTTTATCTGCATCTAATAACCACCTATCAGCAGCTTCTTCACTCTCTCCTTCTCCGCCTCTCCTTCCTCATGGGCAGGATGAGTCGCCCACCTGCCCCCAGGGACTCCTTGACGAACAACAACGTGGAGAATAGGAGAGAAGCCCCAGAGGAGAGAGGGAGGGAGCAGCCGGGGCTGTGGGCCTCTTCCAGGATCAGGTTCAAACCTGGAAAGCGTGAGTCCCAGAAAGATGACAGGGCTCCTTGGCACCCCTCCCCCACAACACAGACCTGAAATCCAAAAGAGTCAATCTAAGTTAAAGTTCAAGAAAGTCCAAAAAAAGTTCTGATGTATTCCCATGGGAGCCATTCTGATTTGTGAAGTATCAAATTATTTCAAATTTGGTGACCCACACTCCCCTTTAGGGACATTGGGAGGGTTTTGTCTGCGGCAGCCCCTTGGAGACAACCCCTAGGTTATGTTTGTCTTAACAGTGCAATGACTCGTATCATGCTGGAAACTCATTTTAAATAGCAGGCTGATTCCTAAATCTTTCTGGGTGAGGGAGCCCAAGGCGCCTACAGCCCTGACTTTGTCTCACCCAGAGCATTCACATTTTAAGGAAATGAACCAACACAGGCCACAGCTCACCTGCCGGAGGAAGCCAGAGGCCAGAAATCAAGTTGCTTCTGTTTTGTGGTTTTCCTTTTGTTCTAGACTTAGAACCCACACTTGTGAAATAAGGGAAAATTGGCTTTTCCAGACCAAATGTTAGGTGGAGATAGTTACGCAGCTCACCTATGAGAGCATGTGTCATTCAAGGAAAGGAAGATTGGGGCTTGGGGGCAGTGCGGCCACCTGCAGAGGGAAAATTCTCTGGACAATCAGCGGCCACTAACGAAGCATCAGACTGAGATAACTGCATCAGCAAACGCCCCTTCCTTTCAGAAGCCCATCTCAAACTGAGTGGTGGAGATGCCTTCCCCACAGCCCACTTCATCCATCCAGTGTAGACACAGCCCTAGGTCTGACAGTCATCCTTTTAATTCAACTGCAGTGAAGTGCTTTTTCAGCCCTGATGATATTCTCCTGTGCACCAAAGGAAGTGAATAATTATTAAAGGGCCCTTTGGACAATATCCTTCTGTCCGAGGAATCATATACTCAATCTAATTTGTAAAACCTCTTCACTACCTTACAGCCCAGGCTCCATTTTCTTTTGCATATATTTTCACCTCTCAGCTAATGATGGATAGGGGGAATTAGTACATGGTTGATTGCATCTCCTAAAGGCACTTGGATGCATTGACGATCACTCGCATCCTTTTTCTTTCCAGCACCTTATAATGCAATGTGTTCTCTGAACACATGTGTGAGACACACATTGATATTAAAAGCTGTACTCTATGCAGCCTAATAAAAAGGTTGCCACATCAAAAGCCAAAGTTAACATCTAGCATGTACTATAATCATTTAAGAGATTAAAGGAACTGGTGCCAGGTTATGTCACCCAACTGCCTTCACTCACTACCTCAATCCACAAGGAAAAGGCTAAAGGGCCATGGGAAGATGGCAGGATGTCAGTGCCCACATGATGCATTTTGCCACAACCTGCTCTAGCTATTTCTAAAAATACAAAACAAATGTACGCAATGGTGAAAGACACCCGGTATATTCGGTGTGGTCTCTGGAAGCAAAGGAGGAAATGATCCTGTCAGGGATATGTTGTAGTGTATTTCGTGGTAGTTATATTTCCTAAGTCAACCACTCAACCTTGTGCCCTGAGCTAGTTACACAGACCTTAGGGTTGCATGCCTAACGAGCACTGACTGCCCATTTGAGAGGTAGAGGAGTGTGCAGTGGCTGTGACATGTGCTCAGCAGCAGACCTCCTAGGTCCAAACTGTGGCTCTACTATACCCTCACACTTAGACCTTGGGCAAGTTACTCACTTCGTTGAGTCCTACCTTCCTCATTGTGAAATGGGGATTCAATAGCAGCACTTCCGTTATACATTTTGTCAAAACCTATAAAATTGTGTGGTGCAGAGTATAAACCATAACGTAACTATAGACCATACTTAGCAGCAATGCTTCAATATGTGTTCCTCAATTAGAACAAATGTACCACACTAATGAAAGACGCTGTTAATGGGGAAAGTGGGGGAGGGGGAAGGAGATGGGATATATAGGAATCTCTTTTATATATA
>JAQZBX010020351.1:0-33072 GCA_029593785.1 Cabassous unicinctus
ATTAGAGTATATATAATACTCTAAAGTATTATATATATTAGAGTATATACAAATTATTTTTTAACACATTAAAATTTCTGGTTTTCCTAGCCCCATGAAGGCAGGGATGTTTGTCTGTTTTGGTCATTTCATATCCCTTTTAATAAATGGAGAAAATTCATGGGAGTCCTTTTCTCAACTTCATCACTATTATTGCCTTTGCACTGATTTCACCAGTTTCAATTTACTTTTTGTAATATTAAAGTCCAGATTTTTTAGGCCCAAATTCAACTGACCAACTTAGATTTTTATCCAGAAATTTATTTTTAATTTGTAGCACACATGACATGGCAAATTTGAAGGTTTTTTTTTTAAAGAAATATGATGTCATGGGTTAAGAGAGTCCTTATTGTTTACTAAAGCCATTATTTTAAATAAAACTTATTCTTAATTGTGTCCGATGCTGTACAAATAGGTTTATATTGTTATATATTTAAACAAAAATGACTGAGTTTAATAAACTGCATGAAGGTGGGAGAAGGAAAATGACAGCTATATATCAATTACTGAGCAAGATACTTAATGTAACTTAACTCATTTAGTGTAAGATGGCCTAAGCCTAAGGAATACTCCTCAGAAAATGCAAGGGTGGGAAGTGGATAGCACATACAATAAAAACTAATTTGTAGGCTGCTCCCCCTGCACTGTATGTCTCATAGTGCCAATACAGTGCTTTTTTTTTTCTTCATATGCCTGAGGGTACGTATTCCTCAGAGTAATTATTATTGGATATTTCTAAGATGATCCTTGTAATCCTTTTTTCTCCTTTTGGCTTAGGAAAATCCCAAGAATAATTTGAATGTAATCAAAAGAAGGCTATTTGGCATCTCATACAGTACATTCTTCAGACACCCACAATATAAAGCATTCATAAGATTTATAATATGGTAAATATTACAAGTACACATATTGTGCATTTCCCAAAAACTGTACTTTCTAGCATATGCTGATTTTTACCACAGTCTAGGAAAGTTTCATTTTTTCCAAACCATTTTGTAAAGCACAAAGTTGAAAAAAAAAAAAAAACATACTCATTTTAATATATTTTTTCTTGGCAGGGATGAAAAGGGCATTGCACCCTACACTAAATTCCAGCCAAGAAAAAATCTGCAATATGACAGATATTCCATTAGTTTTAAGGGACTGTGTGTGCATCACATTAGAAGAAATTGTTTTTATTGATCAAAAATATTCAGGAACAAAGAAAAACTTTTAAAGTGATAGATTTTCATAGTTACATAATTTTCTTAATCCCCTCCTAACCCTGATTATCAATTTTAAATGAAATTATCATGTTGAACATTTCTTTAATCTAGTAAAAGAAATTAAATGTAATTAGGGTTGGATCCAAATGTTACTTATTTATAGTATATATATCCTGACTTGGAAGTTTGTATATTCTCCGAGTATATCCCTGACCCTCTGCTTCCTAAGCCAGGCCCTCTGATGACATTGATTTTTCAGGTCTTGGACCAAATGATGTTCATTAAAGGCATTCTTCAGTTACTCTGCTTGTTGTGGGGTGCTTGAGGACATGCCACCACTCAGCCTCAAGGAAAAAAATGCTCCAGGGAATAAACTCCTGTTCTCCTCCACACTACTTCTGGAGTAAGCTCAGATTTGTATTTTTATCAGTTCCATTGCCTTCTAAGGTATTCAGTTCCATAAATATAAGATCTAAGTATTTGTTAGGGGAAAATATTGTAGATGCTCTATTAACAATAAGGTTTATAGAATCTGTAATTTAAGCATCAGACATTTTACCTATTATCTCCAGACTCAATGATCACAAACTTTATTTTATCTTAACAGTCTTTTGATTTTTCTTCTTCCTTTTATATCTATGTATGATATAAATTATGTTATATACCTACATAATTATGAAGCATTCCAAATTACACATATACTGAGACTACCATCCTTTAACACTTATCATGGTTTGAACAAGTTTTAATATGAAAATATAAATGCTGGAAGAAAAGAGCTTAGGATATCCCCATTTTAATCATTTACAATTGTTCATTTATTAATTTATTTTTGAAAGTACACTTATTTTCATCCCTCAAACTCAATGATAATGATTGCCAGATCCAAATCTTCAGTTTAAAATTCTCACTGAACTTCAACCATTGATCACTGTCAGCTGTATTTATTCCATTGGATATAATGTCTCCAACACAATTTCATGTATCTTAGGCCAAAAGAAAAAACAAATCCCCTTTCTGCAAAATAAAAACAAATTCCCTCTCCAACTTTTCTCATGGACTTTACTGTGTACCAGGCATTCAAGCTTGAGAACTTGGAATCCTCCATGGAGAATCTCACTTCCTCAATTTAGTCATTTAAGTTCCTAGATCCCTTTTTTTGAACTCTCATATTACAAAATTGCTAGCACAGAATTTAGCACTTATTCACAAACTATTCTGAATGTTTTTTGCATTGTTTCACATATGTCTCATTTATTTCTTCAACCAGTATAGAAAATTTTATGGCATGGAATCCAAATTTATTCTGCATCTATCTTAGCATTTAGCTAAGTAACTAATGGTGCACAACAAATACTTTCCTATGATTAAGATTGACAGCTTCAAATATATCTTTTTTAGATGTTGGTTTTTTGTCATACAGACAGATTTTTAAAAAGTTACAGAGGATTTAAAAATATTGTAAATAATTACTCAAAACCATTTCACACTTTTAATTGCATTGGGTCTCTCTCTCCTAACCTCTAAGCAAAGGAACGCTCCTTTGTAGATAAATAGAAATGTTGGTATTAAATCGAAGAATTAAGACTAATGAATTTTTGGTCATTATACCTTTGTCAAAAATCTGTGATTGCCCTTACCACAGTCATTCCTTAATATTTCACTTTTTTGGGTGCAAGATGTTGCTTAGAGATCGGAAAGAATAGGAAATAGGAACTGAATTAAAATAGGTATAATAAAATCTAAAATTGAAAATTAGGCAAGTAGAGATTGCACTGCTGCAGGTACATAAAACTATATTCATATGTATGTATACCCTCCTAGCTATTTTATGCAGGTGGATGGAGAATTAGGTAAATATCGATCTTCTTGATTAGAAATTGGTGTCTTGTTTCAGTCTAGCAGAGAATACAAAAAAAATGTAATTACAATGTAGAGAATCATTAATCAGTAAATGACAAAAGTAAAAACATAAGAGATCAAAAGAGAACTCTGTAAAGAAAAAGGCATAATTTTTAAAAATCTGTACTCCAGACAATGTATATACAGTTTCCTTGTTTAAATCAACCAAATTAGTAGTAAGGAGCTGAGCAGGAATTTGAACACCTGTTTGAATTCACACATTTTCCTTTACCCGAAAACATCTTCTCTAAATTAAGTTTTACCAACAAAATTGCTCAACTTTTCAGTTCTTCAAGTAATTTCATTCAACCCATTTGCCCTAACTGATAACTAAATGGTAAGCAATTCTTCCACTAGGAAAAACAAACAAACAAACAAAAACAGACCTCTACTCTCTACTAGTAATTAAATACATATTTGAACAATTCAATCAGTTTGTGCATTTCTTTGATATTCTCCCACCACTCCACAGACTTCTCAAAATTAGTTTAGGAGTTCTTTTCCAGATAAATGAGTTAAGAAAACATGTCTAGGAGTTGAAGTAATTTCTTAGAATGTGAAAATCGACTCCTCTGCCTCTCCATTTTGCCTGCCCAATTAAAAAGTTCAGGGTTAAGTGACACCAAATGAATGTTCTTCAGAATTCAATTAAATATCAGTTGTGTATGTTCCATTCCAGAAGAAAGTATAGATTAATCCTGTTTAGAAGAAAGGCCTACTGCCTCAGAGATTTGAGTGTCTGGTACTGGGGAAAAAACCCTTAAGAGAAGAAAGGGTATTGTAGTTTAAGAAGAAAGCGAAAGAGGTCAAGAACATTTGTTGACTTTCTATTACCACCAGCATTTTCCAAATTGAAATATCTGAAGGGACATGGTAGTAGGTAAATTGGTTGTACATTCTACTTTCAACAAATCTAATTATGGATTAATGATTATTCGTGTTACAACAGGATGGTTTTAAATGGGCAGTCTTGTTAAGCCTAACAATTCAGTTTATAAAAATTATTTATGTATAACCATGTTGTTATAATTTGAGGAACAGCAGAAAGAGGGATGAATTGGGAGTAAAGGCCCCTCAAGACTATTTAATTTTGACTCTGCCACCATCTGGTTGTACAACTTGGATTATTTCACAATCTTAGTGTTCTCTTCTGGAAAATTAAATTACTTCCAACTCTAAAATAAGACAATTCTATGCATTTACTAAAGAAAGCACTATTTGTAAGTGTGAAAGCCATGATTTACATTCCTATAACATTTTGTGTTGCTTTTTCTTATGAAGTATCATAGTAGGTGTGGTATAAGAATTATGATGTTAAAATCAATGAAGGATTTCAAATCTGATCTTATTTCCAGGAAATGAAGCCCTTTGAACTGGGTCAGATTTGATAGTTTATAAAGTTTTTTATTCCCTTGGAATTAGTTTGAAGCAATGTCTTTAAAGACTTTCTAATAAACAGGAGAACAGTCTTAAAGAGAATTTGTATCTTGTGTTCTTGGGCATTGCATATTTGGTGCCTGAACAATAGTACAGTGTTGTAAACACCCCCGGAACTACATGAAAGCAACAGTGTTTTATGTCCTTTCAAATACATTCCTAAGAAGAACAGTGTAAATTGTATGCAGCTTTCTCAAACCATAATGATAATTATGGAATTGTTGTAAATACTTTTAGAATGCCTCCAGTTATACATTACAGTAGATTTTTTAATAACTTAGAAAACTGTGAAATCTTGATTCTTAAAATTTTATACAATGAATTCTGTTTGGTTCTGTAAAACACCAAACATTTACACGTCCTTTACAGGAATAACTACTTCAATATATAAACGTCATTCACAAGGGAAGAAAATAATACAGAAAGATAGGGGAGCAGAGTAGATAAAGAAGCAAAAAAAGAAAAAGAAAGAAAGAAAAGAAGTCAAAAGAAAAAGTACTATGACACCTAAAATGTGAAGCAACGAGGAATGAAAAGAATAATCACAGTATATTTTTCCCCTAACAACAGGGGCATGTAAATTTAATCTTATCTTAGAGCTTGGTAACAGGAGGCAGAAAGGGAAATGAAGCTTGTGACTTGCTTTTGATAATGGAGTGGTATTTGTAAAAGAAAATTCAAAAGGTTGACTTTACTTTCTGCACAGCAACCTGTGGTAAGTAGAATTCTAAGATGTCCCCACAGATTCTCACCCCGCCCTTTGTGTATGCAACTTATATTACCCTCTACCCTTGAATGTAGATGTGACCTGTGAATGTGATGGGAAATCACCCTTGTGATTTGGTTACATTGATAGGCAGACTGTAGAGGGAAGTCCGTGCTTGCAAAAGGGAATGATATGGGATGAACATCAGTTTTGTATGGCTTTTAACCTGAGGGTAGGCAGAAAGCAGCACTGGTGAATGGGGCAATTAAAATTCTAATACAAAGCTCCCAGTCTATATGGTTTGAAAAACAAAGGAAAGTGTTCAGGACAACCACACATGTGGGGAATTAAAATTGGAATACTGGAATGAAGAAAGACAGAGAGGGAAACCCCCAAATTATGTTGATTAAACTCTGTATAACTCTCTGGCTGACTCAAAAAACAAATATGGATGGGACAGGCCTCAGGTATACATAAGAATATTAAATTGAGATTTTGAGCTGCTCTTTAAGAAATAGTGTGGAGTGAGTTGCCAGATAGTACATCATGGAAACACAGGATCAGGCCCAATAGAAACTTTCAGCAAATGAATGCTTTATACTTATATAGCACAGAGGGTCCAAAAGGGCAGGAGAAGAGATACCATCGTGGCTGGTCTCCCGGGAAGCCAACTGCTTGGGTCAGGGTTGGCGGATGACAGTGCTGTACGCCCCCCTTCAGATCAGAGAGGGGAAACAAATCTGTGCTGTGTGAGTGCTGAGTAGTTATCCACTCCAGGGGACCCTGCCACTGAGAGTTTCTGCCCTCAGAATGAGTTTCTGCATTCTGGTGTTGCTTGTTCCTGGTTTCCAGATTCAAGGTGGGGTTGGGCCTTTTCATTAGACCTGACATCTCCCTGGGGGTTGTGTAATGGAAGCAGACTGAAACATCATAGCACAATAGAAAAGGAGGTGGGGGGAGGCGAAGGCTGGGAGATGGCTGCTGAGTCTGTGTCTGTGACTTTCCAGCAGATAGAGTTTGTAATTTGAGTCCAACCATAAATACGTGTGCACCTATTAACAGAGCTTCAATTTACAGAAAGCAAAACTGACAGAATTAAAGAAGAAAATGACAATTCCACAATCATAGTTGGAGGTTTTAATACGCCTCTCTTAGATCTTTGAGCATCTGAAAGTAGAACTGGACAAAAACTCAGTAAAACATAGATGATCTGAACAACACTATCCATCACCTTGACTTACGTGTTTTCTATTGCTGCTGTAAAAATTCATTAAAATTTAGTGGCTTTGAACAACATAGATTTGTTATCTTATAGTTCTGGAGATCAGAAGTCCAAAACTGGTTTCATTGGACCAAAACTGATTCTCCAGAGGTTCTAGGCAAGAATCAATTTTCCTGCCTTTCTACCTGGATAATCCAGGATAATCACATCATCTCAAGATTTTTATCCTAATCATATCTGCAAAGTACCTTTTGCCATGTGTATTAGTCAGGGCTCTCTAGGGAGATAGAACCGACAGGACATATCTGTAAATAGTATGAGAATTTGTATAACTGTCTCACCCAACCATGGGGATGCACAAGTCCAAATTCCATAGGGCAGGCTGCAAGCCAGGGCATCCAATGAAGGTCCTCATTGAATTCCCCAAGAAATGCTAGCGATCTGAAGTAAAGATGGGGATTCTTGCCCTGAATGCTGAAATCTCTTCTCTCTCTCTCTCTTTTTTAAATATAATTTTTTTAAAAAAAGGTATTTAGATTACATAAATGTTACATAAAAATAGAGAATTCCTGTATGCCCTGCTTCCTACACCTCCCATGTTTTCCCACATTAACAACATCTTTTGTTAGTGTGGTACATTCATTACAATTGATGAAAACATTTTAGAGCATTGCCACTAAGCATGGATTATAGTTTACATTGCAGTTTACACTCTCTCCTGCACAATTTTGTAGGTTATGGCAAGATATGTAATGGCCCATGTCTGTCATTGTAATATCATTCAGAAAAACTCCCAAGTCCCCAAAAATGCCCCCATGTTTCACCTGTATTTCCCTTTCCTTGCCCTCAGAGCCTCTAGTTGCCACTGCCTCCACCTGAATGATATAGTTTCTTCCATTGCTAGAATCACAATAAGTCTTTTCTTTTTAAGGCCTTCAACTGATTTGATGATATGTCACTGACAGCAACCTCCTCAGTTGATTGTAGATGTAATCGGCCATATATGCAATCAACTCACTGATGATTAAAGCCCATGAAGTGCCATTGTATTGCAATTAGCCCAGTGCTTGCTTGACCAAAAACTGACATTATTACCCGGCTGAGTTGACACATTAGTCTAACCATCACACCATGTAAAGTAAAATATTTACAGGTTTCAGGAATTAAGATGTAGAAATCTTTGGGGATCCACTGTTATGTCTACCACCACCTAACTGATATTTATAGAACTCCAGAAAATATATTGTTTTCAAAGGCATGTGGTAAATTCACCAAGATGGACCATATTCTGGGCCATATAAAAAAGATTCAATAAATGTAAAAGGATTGAAATCCTCCAGAGTATGTTTTCTAATGACAATGGAATTAAATTTGAGAGTTATAATTCTGAGGAATGCTAAAGGTGCAAGTTTTTTTCAGTGATAATCTAAGAAGCTATATATCACAGACACATATACAGAGATTGGTGCATTACTAAGAAATTCTGCATTACTAAGAAATTAAAACTAATGGAGATGGATAATGCTATGTAATGTCATTGAAGATATGTATTATAATATATTATCAATAAATCACTTATATTTGCCAGGTTTCCATATTTTATGGCCATTCCTATAGTATTCACTCCCCTTCTAGCAATTTTTATGGTCTAGTTCTGCAAGTCTAGTTTTGCTTATCTAGTGGAATAACCAAACCCTTATAAATGAGGTTTGCCCACAAGTGTGGGAGATGGAGATTGCCATACTGGAAAGGAGAATAACAGAAAGGGGAAGTGAATTCCTGATTACCATGCCTATATTGGGACATGGTTGCTATATTTGTCCATTTACAATTCAATGGGTCATTGAGTACCAAATATACTCCACCTTCTCCAGCTTACTGCTTCATGAAGACCGGGGCAAATTGCCCTTGCCATATAGTAATTCTGCTTTACCCACTGTTCTACTGGCAAGAGGACTCCAAAGTTACTTTTACAATGTTCAATGATAGAGGCATTCTCCCTCTGGACACTAAGACAACTAGATTCACACAGCCTAAAGATACTAGAGTAAGAAACATAAATTCTGGATCATTGTGAGTAACAGCGACAGGGGCACTGTTACCTCCATCCCTTGTTTTCAGAACCAATGCATTCTACTACTTAGGACACAACATCATATACATGTCCTTGGGTTTAAGATATAAACCACATCTTGGAAGATAGTGTTCCGTTTGCACAGGATGTCATTTACAATGAGTGTTTAGAAAGCTGTTCCATCATTCTGACAGGCTGGTGGGTTCTGTGTAAGGGCGGTATGCCATAGAATCTGTATGTGGTAGAACAAATATGTAGTAGAATCATGATCCCATATTCATGGTACAATGCTGTACTTCTTCTGTTGTTGTGAATCCCTTGGTCTGAAGCCATGCTAGATCCTATCTTGGTAGATTAGATATTCTGTGAACCCTTAGAAAGGATGCTGACTGAGTATTAGAGAAAAAAACAAACATCCATTCTTGGAATATAAATTAATTTCAGTCATCATGGATTGATGCTTTTTTTCTCATTAAAGGGTGTGATCTAATCAAATCCCCATCAAGTGCCTGGTAGGTTTCCTTGAGGATTATGTTATATTGGTGTCTTAGCATTTGTCTCTGTCACTGGCAGTTCAGACATTCAGAATAAGCAATAGGTAGATAGGCCCCTTGTGAGAGAGAGCCCATGTTATTGGCTAGACACTGACCTCCATCTCTGCTATTGTGGCTCCTGCCTTCCTGAGCCAATGAATGGGTGGAATAGCTAAGGTCAGAGGCTGACTGGTATTCACTGCCAAGTCATCCTATCCAGTTGATTGTTTAGTGGATCTTTGGAGTAGATGTCCACTGATTAGCACCCATGTGTGATGAAAATATCCTCATACTTTGTGCCTACTCCCATAGATCTATAGACACATGTTTCTTCCTCAGATGTTCTTGTACTTGATCTTCTAATCTTGTTCTTTCCAGGCCTCTGACCAACAAGTTAATATATTTCCATTGCTCCTAAGTCTATTTAAATCCTTACCTAAGGCTATGTCTCTATGTACCCAAAGGGATAATTAGAAGTGTTGCCCAAGCCCTACCCACAGAGAGGGTTTCACTTCATCACTGTCTTTCAGGTATTTCCCCAAGAGGTACTGTAGAGTAGTGTTAGTCCATTTTCAAATTCCACTTACATAATAGGCCAACGTTTTTTGAACCAAGATTGAGGTTTTTCTCCTCTATTAACTAGTCATAAGAAATCTGTGAGGCCGTAGGTGAGGTGTGCCAAAGGAAAGGTGTCATTGAATAGAGGAAAGTGTCAAGAGGGACTTGGCCATCTATTCATGCAGCAAATATGTTCCCTTTGACATAATTGAACCTGATCTGAGATGTACCATTTTTATTTTCTATGAGATGATATTGGACCTGCCTGACCATGCTGTGTCTAATAATGGCAGCTCATGATTGGACATTCGACTACATAGTCACTTGAAGTTCACAAATCAAGCACTCAGCTTCTATTAGGACCCATTAAAATACCAAGGACTGCTGCTGCATTGTATATGGTATGAACTTGCTCCATTTGCATTGTGACTTTTCTGTTAGGGCTCAAAGTGGTGACTTTCTCCAATACAGATACCTGTAGTATATGGGATCTGTCTGGTCATCTGGCTAGAGACAGGTTGTTTGAACCACAGTTCCAACCTGCTGAGAAGTTTTTCTTGTTCTGAACCCAATCAAAGCTAGCTGTATTAAAATTCCAAATCTCAGAATATGCTGCTTCTGAAACCCAAAAAGTACTACTGATGATTGTATTTTTTTTCTTAGTGGTAGAAGGTACAAGTTGCAATAACATAAGCTTTATTTTGGAGGGAATGCCTGAACATGCTCCGGACCACAGGTTTCCAAAAAGCTTTATCAATGTGGCAAGCCCTTTGCAACAAAGAATCTGACTCCATTTTTGCTGTTTGATTGAAGACAACTTTCAAACTCCACCATTTCCCTTTCTCCTTCTGCCCCACATTTTGACAAGTTAAGAAAGCCTGCTGCTTCTTCTTTGGGAAAAAAACACACAAGACCTAGCCCACATGTGTGCAAACACTTACTCCAGCCCCATCCCCTAAGCACAAGAAAACCCAAAACCAGTTTCTTTCCCTGTTTTCTCAAACCACTTTGAACTTTGCTTGGGAGCCTGCTCTGCTCTCTCCAGAAAGCTCCATTATGTGAGTAATAAATTTTTTTATACCGTTTTGGTATATGTGTGTTATCAGTCTCAACATCTGAACAGAATTGGGGGAAGGTGCCATCATATCTTTGTAGGGTGACTGCAGGGAGAGGGAAAAGCAGCTGTAATACAGGGGCTTTTTCTGGACTTGGGAATTATCCTGAGTGACATTACAATGAAAATATAGGCCATTTTACATCAGCATATAACATGCAGAACTGTGTGGGAGAGAGTGTGGTCTACGATGTGAACTATGGTCCATGCTTAGTGGCAAAGCCCCAGGATGTGTATATCCATTGCAGGTGATGTGCCACACTAATGAAAGATGTTTACGTGGAAGGTTATGGGAGGTTTGGGAGGTGGGGAACATGGGAATCCCTGTAATTTTTGTGTAACATTTATGTAATCTAAGCATCTTTTAAAATATAAAATAAATAAATAAATAAACAAACAAATAAATAATAAAAAATAAAATAAAATAAAATTTTACAAGCTAGCATTGGATATAGGAATTTTGCTTGTATATTATAAAGCGTAATGCCTAATATTTTCTTTTTTGTGAGGTAACCATCATTTTTAGAGATCAATATTATTCTTACCCTATAGAAATGTAAGCCATTCTTTTTCCTATGTTTGGGAAAAAGTTATGTAGCATAACAGTTTTCAGAGCTTTGAATGATTTTTGTCATATGAATATTAAAATTATCTTGTTCCATAAAAACAAATAAACAAACAAACAAACAAAAAACCCTCTAAACCTTTATAGGGTTTATTTACCACTGACTGTATTGCATGTGCCTTAACAAAGAATCTAAATTCATTGCCACATCTTGCTTATCTTTGTTATATTCTCTAGGATGTCCAGATAGTCCAGGTTCCTTCAGATTATATTTTGACAGAGCAAGAGAGTTAATGCAGCCCTAGGGCAAGGTTGTGAATGTATACTCTTACTCAATTCATGTAAATACTAACCACTAAACCTTCCTGGTAGATAGGGAAAAATGGCTCATCTGATCAATAGCCACATACCATGTACCCAAGACTGTATAAATTTGCTCCAGTAAAGATGTCACATATGGATCTCATATGACACAACAGTTTAAATAAGGGATACTGTGTGTGTGTGTGTGTGTGTATACACACACCATGGTATAAACTTTATCGTTCAGTTTGTGGTATTCCACTGTTCTGTGCCATGAGCCAAGGACCAAGCAGATGAATTAAGTAGCAGTAAAATTTAGAACACCATCCCTATATTGTTTAAGTCTTTGAGAATAGCATTAATTTCTGACAATCCTTGGGTGGGTGTATGTGTGATTTATTTATTTAAATTATTTTTTATTTAATCCTGGCCATTGGTGGAAGAAGCAGCAAAATGAATTTCCACTTGATCTTTCTTACTAAAATAGCCCTTACCCTATCTGTCACAGACCTATTGTGAAAATTCTACCAACTGCTAAGGATATCTATTACAATTATGTATCAGGGAACCAGGAAATGCCATTGGGTGGATTCAGCACCCAGTGGACCTACTGTTAGATGAATTTGGGCTGGGACTTCATTTATTACTTGACTTCTGTATTCCTCTGTATTAGTCAACCAAAGGGGTGCTAATGTGAAATACCAAAAATGGGTTGGTCTTTACAAAGTGTATTTATTTGGGGTAGAAGTCCACAGATACCAGGCCATAAAGCGTTATGTTTCTTCTCTCACCACAGTCCGTTGCTTCAACTCTGTTCTTTGCCTTGCCTTTTATATTCGATTCCCTACCCACCAAGGGGTGGGGCTCAGCACCCTATTGATGTGGCCCAGTCAACGCCTTAATCATAACTTAATCATGCCCAGATTAACAGATCAGTTTACAAGCATGATCCAATTATATTTTTGGAATTCATAATTACATCAAATTGGCCAGTGGTTACACTCCACCCTCTGAATTCCAAAAATACATTACAATATTCAAAAAACCTTAAATCAGTAACAATTCAACTACAAAATCATATCATAATCATTTTAAAGAAATACAGTTCATCTTGAGGCAAAGTCCGTCTGCTATAGACCTCTGAAACTTACAAAACCATTTAACTGCTTCCAATACACAAATGGAAAGACAAAGGATAAACATTTTCAATATCATAAGAAGAAATTGGGATGTTAAACATGAGTCATGGATCCTCTACAGTTCAGTAAACCTGCAGGGCATCCTCCATTCGATTTCAAAGTCTGAGAGTCATTCTTAAGAAGATGGTTTCTTCTCCTTGGAGCCGCATGGAGACCCACCCTTTCCACAGGCTTGCCCAATGGCCATTTTCTTGGTTCCACCCTCATCAAGCATCTGGGTGTCGACCAAACTCCAGACCTAACCCTCCAAGAGTGTTGGGGTGATTGCCACACCTTACCCAATCCTTGGGTTAGAGTCTTAGCTCCCCTAGTACAGTGAGGTGAAGACAACATTCCCCCTAACCTTTGGCATACAGGTTCAACCCTTTCAGAGCAATGAGTTGACCACCTGGCCTTCCCTAACCTTTGGCATACAGGTTCAACCCTCTCAGAGCAATGGGTTGACCACCTGGCCTTCTCTAATCCACGGGGGACAGGTACACCCCTCTCAGACCTATGGGGTGTTGATCTTAACCACCCTAATCTTTGAGGAATGTGCTCCACCCTTTCTGCACCCTTGGGTGGCAAAACTCTTCCTGAACATTGGGTGAGGATATCCACCTTCTTCAACTGCTGGGAAAAACTCATCCTCTCTTGCACCATGTAGCATCAAAACTTTCTCAGAACATCGGGTAGGAACATCCACCCTCTTCAACTGCAGGGGCAAACTCACCCTCTCTGTATACATGGGTGGGGCTCCTCTCTTGACCCAAGGGGATGTCTTAAGTCCAGATCTCTGCTTCCACGGTTTTCTTCTTAAAGCTGATTCTCCTTCAATCTCTCCTTTCCATGTTCTCTTTTGTCCAAGCTGACAGTGGTTTTGTTCATACAGCTCTCTCAAAAACCTTGTTGGTTTAGCATGCAGGACGTAGGGGTCCAAGCCATCAGACAATAAGACTTTCCACAAGTCTTTCCGAGATAACTGCATCTTCAATTTTGATTTACAAGTTCCAAGTTTAGTAAAGTCTTCAAATAGGGCATTTTCATCTGGTAATTTGATTTCCAGAAACTTGGAAGTTCCAGAATCAGTTTCTGTTTTCTTTGTGCCCAAAAGTTCTGTCCTTAGTGTATTTCGTTCATCTAGTATTTTGCTATAAGCTACAAGGAAAAGCCAAGCCGCATTCTCCGAATTTACTTTGAAAAGTTCTTCTGCTAAACACTCAGGTTCACCATTTTCAAATTCTGTCTTCCATATAACACCAGGAGTTAATCTTGCTAAGTTCTCTGCAACTTTAAAACATGGATTGCCTTTCCTCCAGTTTCCAATAATAATTTCATCATTTACTTCTAAGGCATCATAGAAAGTCTCTTTAGCATCCATATTGCTATCAACAGTCTCTTCAAAGTGATCTAGGCTTTTTCCATCAAGCATTTCACAATTCCTCCAAAAAATACCAGTTACCCATTTATAAAACCGTTCCAACATTTTGGTATTTAAAAAAGCACTTCCCCACTCCCCACTCCTCGGTACCAAATTCTGTATTAGTCAGCCAAAGAGGTGCTAATGTGAAATACCAAAAATGGGTTGGTCTTTACAAAGGGTATTTATTTGGGGTAGAAGTCCACAGATACCAGGCCATAAAGCATTATGTTTCCTCTCTCACCACAGTCCATTGCCACACGTTAGAGCAAGACAGCTGCCGGAGTTTGCCAGGGTTCAGTCTTCTGGGGTTCCTCTCTTCCCTGGGCTGTGTTTCTCTCCGGGCTTAGCTCCTGTTTCCTCCACAAGGTCAGCTGTAGACGATCAGGCAAACGCCTTGCTTCTCTTCTCCTGGGCCTTCTTTCCAACATCAAAACTGCTTCTCAAAAGACTGCTTTAACTCTGTTCTTTGCCTTGCCTTTTATATTCGATTCCCCACCCACCAAGGGGTGGGGCTCAACCCTACTGATGTGGCCCAGTCAACTCCCTAATCATAACTTAATCATGCTCAGATTAACAGATCAGTTTACAAGCATGATCCAACTATATTTTGGGAATTCATAATTACATCAAATTGGCCAATGATTACACCCTCTATGTGAACAGTGAGGTACTTTGAAGGGTCCCTGCTGTGAAACTGCATCCAATAGCCCCTTGAAAGACTTGGGTATTTCTCTTTCCCCAGTTCACAGTTACCCAATTACCCAGTGATTGGATAAAGGACAATTTGAGGAAGAACTTGGAAAATCACCTCTGTATATACTCTTTGTAGCGTGGCAGTTTTTACTCCATGGCTTGGGTTTGGAAATTGGGCAAGGAATTATGACTTTCTATGTGCCTGATTTCAACCTTCTTCTTGTCTATGCTTTATCTTTTTTTGGTATATATGTTAAGCAATATCTTTGCTGGATATACCCATCTCTCTTGCCCCTGGGAACTGCATTATTGTATGAGCTATTTGTACGGATCCCTGATGATCTATTCTGACATTGCTACCCATTCCAGTATTTACTGATTTCTGCTATTTGGGGATGCTATCATTCCCAATGCTCCAAGTGAGATTGGTTTGATACAGCCTCTCCTACCTACCAATGCAGTGCTATACAGGACAGTTACTAAGTAATGCTGGTGCCCCCTCACTCCCCGCCCCAACTTGCCCAATCCTTACTGTCTTGGTAAACTAGTATCCTTAAGCTCTCTTAAAGACCATGGTTAACTCTTGGGTTTCCCATTTGACCATGCTCACTTCTCTGAGCATTTGATTCCTTTCTCCCTAGAAGGCCACAGACGTTCTGCATCTTTTCTTCATTAAATGTGAGCCATTGTTTTCTTTTCCAAGGTTCAAGAGTCATTACAGCTTCTCAGGACTGTTGGGTGTTAAATTCTGTGTCACAGAAGAGCATCCCTATATCATCAAACTTTCAAGTATCCTGCTTTATATCCTGAGACCACTTTCAGTTGTACTTTTCCATTTTTTGTCATGTCCTGCAGCTTTTTTGGTATATTTTCTCCTTCCTCCCTTAACATGGTCACTGGCATGTCCCAGTCATGCTATTCTGATATTTGGCCATATCAATGCTTCTGGTGACCAGGAGGGGAGGTGGAACTAGATTCTGAATTGGGCAAGTGTGGTCTTCTTATAAAGCACCTGCCTTATGTGAGGCCTTAGCATAGTCTTCAATAGGGAAGGGCAGAGCTGCTGTCTTCCGCCAAGGAGAGTAGGCCACTTCCTTCAGCTCAAAAGGTTCTAGGGAATCTGAGAATTCAAGGTTCTCAATTGCATTTACCATATCACCACTTATACCATACAAGGGTTTTCTCTCTGTCCTAAGGGATTTGCCTAGGCTGAGAATTTGACCTTTCCTTAATTTCTGCTCTTCTGGCTGTAGGGGATTAGGGTTCCTTTAAACACTGCCTAGAAAGCCTTTTGGCCCTCAAACTTTGTTTTTTGTTGTTGCTGATGACTACTAGATATGAACCTGTCATTTTCTCTCTTCAACAAATCAAAGGAACTTAGCAACAGCCATCCAATTCCATGGTCCTTATAGGAACTATTTTTCCATATCTCCCAAATTCCTGAGACGTTGTACTAATTAATGTATTCTTTCCTACCTGTATCCAATTGAAGTTTACTACAATGTCAATAGTTGCACAACAATGCATGCCAGATACTATAAGTGCTCCACCATAGGTAGTCCACCTACCACTAATGTGGTCCTCATTGCCATCCAGCTAATGAGTGAACCAACTCAGAATCCCATTGCTGAAGCCTGCTTCCTGGGGCCACACTTGATAACAACAGTTTGAGGATGGGTTCCCTAGAAGCTAAGCCTGAGGTAGAATTTCTGTCCAAGTACAGAATACAGTTTTTGTATGGGTAATATTTACCAATATGTGTGCAATGTGAGTGTAATATGGCTTACATTCAATGAAGTCGAGATGTCAGACCAGTTTAGATAAAAATAGAGACAAAATACAAAGTCATAGACAGATTGAAAAGTTGGAATGCATTTGTAATGTGTGACCTACAGAGTCCCCCTGATCCAGGCCATATTCTCTAGGAAAGTCCAAAGACACTTTTTTCACTAAGAAATATTTATTAGTGAAAGGCATACTACCATCTTTGAAAGCTCTTCACTGGCAGATCAAAGGCTGTTGTTGTAATTTGATCCTTGATTAAAAAGACAATGAAGGAATCCAAGAATGAGATAAGCTAAGTGGTAACACTTATTTGCCAAAGAGAAGGGATATGCAATTATTATAATTTGCAGTAAGAATGACATAGCTATTGGAATGTTTTCAACTGCAGGTATTTTTGATGGTGGTTAATTTGCATGATCAATCTGTACTTCAAAGTCTAATAATCCTAAAATCTATCACCACATATATTCACTTCATTTCTGTTGATCCAAATGAACAAAAAATTGCAATTGTGGAGACTTTTGTTCTAGAGACTTTGCCCTTTTCTCTCTGGGGCATATTTACCTGAAATATATAGGCAGCCAACTAAAATATTACTTAGTCTATATAAGAAGATCTCTAGTTCAGATAAGCAAGAACCTTATTGGTATTAGAGAGTCTTGCACTGTCAACCAGTTATCAGATTAGCGTCCTTGATTGAGTGGAGGAAATATTCCCTAGAGGAACGATTTCAAGACAGCCTCAGTTGTAAAGTAAATATTTCTCTGAGCTTTTCTCAAAAGGATTTGTGGTATTTACCAAGATGACTGTGCACTTGAGAAAAGGAAATACCCATATTTTTCAAGGATTAGTAGTCTTTGGCTCTGAGTTGAAGCTAATCCACAGGTACTTAAAATGCTACTGTAAAGCACTGGTTAAAGTGGGAGCTTATGCAATTCAAGTGATAAATGAATTTTTGACCCATACTGAGTTACTTTCCAAGTTCTTGAATATGGAATATATTTATCTATACACACACCCCTTCCCTATTATCTTCACTCCAATACATATTGCTATGGGTATTATTCATACAATGGGTTACTGCTTCATTGGATGAAGTCTCTTAAAATGGAAAAGATCAGGTGGCAGCCCTTGGAATTTTTCCTTCCTGCCAGAATAGTAAACCCAAAGCAATGCACATCCCTGGAGAATTGGCAGATATCACCAACAAAGACTTGAAGGATATTCGTGTGATTATAATCATAACACCATTTAACTTGCGTGTTGGCTTTTGCAATAGGTGACTTCACTGGGCCCCTGCTATCATGAGAGGGCAGCAATTTGTCCTCACTGGATTTGTCACTTTTCCTGTATATATTTGCTTTTTGGTCATTTTGCTTATTCTTATACCATTCATGGATTAATAGAATACATTATTCACCATAACAGTGCCCCACCAAAATTACTTCTGACAGGGACACTCATTTCATAACAGAATAATCATACCACAAGACACTAGGCAGGGTTTAAAAAAAAGATGCTGATATCTCATGGGAGGTGATATTTATGGTTCTTTTTTAAAAAATATTTTAAGATTGTCAAGGAATGCTTCCATGCTTGATCAATAAGAGGATATGAGACTAATATATTATTGTACCCATATCAAATCCAGCTCCCTACAAAAAATTTAAGGACTGCTAAAAGAGTGATCATTTTTAAAAGCAAATTTAATTATATCAAACCTCTTACCTCATGTGTAAAGCCCTCTAATGGTTTCCAATTAATTATTTTTAAACTTTTTATTTTGAAATACTTTCAAACTTACAGGACAGTTACAAACATAATACAACCCTATATAGAGAACTCAACACTACCTGATTCCTCAGACAACCAGATCCACCAATTTTAACATTTTGCCATATTTGCCATATCATTCCATCTCTCCATCTATTTATATTTCTGTCTGTCCATTAATATTATTTATTAATCCATTATCTGAACACTTGATTGTAGCATGTATACATAGAACCTCTTGAACACTTAATACTGCATGACCATTTTAGAGAACAAGGATATTTACTCATGAAGCCATCTTAAGTGCACTTATTAAGTTCAATAAATTTAACATTGATATAAAGCATATAGTCTTTATTCCAATTTTCCCATATGTCCCAATAATGTCCTTTTGGGCACTTTATCCTCCATTATTATATCCATTCCAGGATTGCATATTGCATTAATTTGTCATATTTGTCATTGTTTCTTTTCTCTTTTTAATTAATTTTTTTTATTTTTTTAAAAGATACTTAGATTAAATAAATGTTACATAACAAATAGAGGGGATTCCCATATGCCCTGCTCTTTACACCTCGCATATTTTCCCACATTAACAACATCCTTCATTAGTATGGTACATTCGTTACAATTGATGAACACATTTTGGAGCTTTGCCACTAAGCATGAATTATAGTTTACATTGTAGTTTATACTCTCTCCTGCACAATTTTGTAGGTTATGGTTTCTAAAGCTTTAATCTTCTCTTTTGTAATCTTTTGTCGAAACCTGGACGTTTTGATATTTTAATGTGTTGTCCATAGAATTTAGATTCTAATGCATCTGTTCCTGAAACTTGTATCCACCTAGTGCTATAACAGTGTGTTCCTTGGATTCAAGGGAATAATAACAACAACAAAAATTACCTTTCTTACTCTTTGTAATTGACCTGTGCAAGTGCTCTCCTTCAGGGCTTTTCCATACAATGACTTTAGAGAAAAGTTCCAGGCCAAGGTGAAGGGACCTCCTAGATCCTTTCTGTGCCTGAGTCTTATCTTAAGCATATGTATGTGGCCCTAGGAATTCCCTCATTTACACAGATACAAATGTGCCCTCTTCCCCATGTTTCTGAGCACAGGACTGCATATGCTACTGCTAGCAATCCCTTTCATCAGGCATACTCGATATGACTGTAGGAGAGCTCTGTGAGTTGCCTTCTACACTTGGGTCAAGTTCTGGTATGGTAAGCCTGTGATGAGTGTCCTGGTTCAGTCCCTCAGGCCACCACTAGAGAGACTGGGTGAGACAAACATGTTCCCAGCATGTTCCCAGTTATGATTAAATTTTGAAAAAAACAACAATTTTGATCTGTTCTAGATAAAATATAGTTAAGTGAAAAGAAAATTAAATCACCTTGGGCAAAATGCTGGCAGATTATTTGACAGGTAACCTCTTGGTATCTGAGAGAAAATGGAAATTAAACTGTCTGTTCAGCATTGCCCAGGATAAAGAACCTAAATAGATAAACCTAAATCTTTGGGATTATATTGCCATCATGTGGTCTGACAGAAGGAAGCATTTTTAATACAAATAGACATCTAGGTTGAAAACTACATGGTTCCCATGGCAAAATGGTACTAAATTTTATCCCAGGACCTTAGTTCTTTTGATTAGAGATACCACTTCTCTGAAAATGTAATTAATCCATTTTTTTCCAAAAATTTTCTCTCTGTTTTAAAACTTTTAGTATAAGACAAACTAGAAGAGAAAAATATAAATCATTAAAACAGAAAAATTCAAAATCTACCTCAGAGGGAGCTGTCCTGTGAATCTAATGAAGTTTAAGCTAAGAGATTCTCAGATCCCAATCCCCAATTTTGTATTGGCAATTTCTGATTTTCTTTTTTAAAGCATTAGGACCCCAAAACTGTAGAGTCTCATTTTCTGTATCATTGTTATTCTGTTTAGATGATAAACTCGACACATATCAGAACCTGCTCCTAGTGCTAGGATCAGAGATAAGCACAATCTTACACTCCTAGAAATCCACGGTCAACAAGGATTCCCAAGGCTTGTCATTTAGACAATTAATATTTAAACAAACTATATCACTTTTTAGAAACTCAATTCACACTTAAAAATTGTTTTATAGAATATCATAAAGCAAGGATTAGGAAATATGATACTAACATTGCAGAAATAAGAAATGATGTTGCAAGTTATGAAATACATCTAGAAGAAGAGACTTACTATCTTCTCTACCAATCCAGCAAAACCAGATAGAGAGAGAATTCAGTTCTGGTTGAACATTTTAAAATACCAGAAATGTCATAATCATATAATATGCTAAAAGGTATTCTGTCCTTTTAAAATTATTCTTTAACTGACAAGCTTACTAAATGTTGTAGTCACAAATATAATCTGTTTCCCCCATTCCACTCAAATATCCTTTTAATAGCTGAGCACATTTTTGTAACCCTCATCCCATTTACTATGGAAAATTTAGTGCTTGACCCAAACTTCTGGAGATATATGTGCACAGGTCTTAGAGGTTTTATTCATTAATTCTTATTTCATACCTCTGCTCTCAGACTTCAATTCTCTATTGCTCTTACCCTAGTGCTTCCTGTGATTTCTGAACTCTTTCCACAGCATTTTATTCCCTAAGATATGTGCATTTACTTTCTCCTTTACTTCCCAAAGCATCACTAATTCAATCTTGTGTGAAATAGACTTTTACTAAAGATGTGGAGCAAAAGGACAAGGGAGTATAAAGCAGCATGGGGACCCACAATAAACAAGAAAATATTAAACTCCCATCCTGAGGAGTCCCATGTTCTCCATTAGAGAAACAAGAATCTCTTGAGAACATAGGCAGTGTCTAATAAAAGAAAAAAGACCAATATGTTAAGCCCTCAGTATTATTGCAAGTAACTATGAACCTTATTCTTCAAAAATTGAAACCCATAGGTTCCAACGGGAGGGGGTGGGAAGAATAGAATAGATGGAACATAGGGCAATTTTAGGGAATTGGAATTGTTATGCATGCTCTTATAATAACAGATACAGGCCAATTTAAATTTCTTCAAAACCTATAAAAGTGCACAGTCCAAAATGAAAATCATAATGCAAACCATTGCCCATGAGGCAGGTTAGTACAGGGTAATGGAAAAGATGACCCACAACATGGCTGACAGACAACATGGCTGGCAGACTGCATGGCCACCAGACAACATGGCTGAAAGACCTCACTGGGACCTTGAGTCTAACCTTGAGGTCCCAGTTTCTCTTTCTGAGACCTCCCTTTGGTCCCGGATATTCCACAAAGTCCTCACCATTGGCCCCCACCATTGGTGGCATAACCAATAACTGCTGGGGCCTATACACTTATTAGCAAGGAGGTGGAATAATTAACAGTTTAAAAGGTAATCACATGAGGCAGAGCTCACTCTCTCTATCTAGAGGGACCCGCACCAAGTCATGGTGTATATTTCCATCTTTCTTTCCCATTTCTCAGCAAGCTCTGAGACATAAATTGTTTTTACTGGCTGTATTAGTTAGCCAAAGGAGTGCTGATGCAAAATACCAGAAACCAGTTGGTTTTTATAAAGGGTATTTATTTGGGATAGAAGTCCACAGTTACCAAGCCATAAAGCATAAGTTACTCTCCTCACCAAAGTCTATTGTTGGAGCAAGATGGCTGCCGACATCTGCCAGAGTTCAGGCTTCCTTGGTTCCTCTTTTCCTGGGGCTTGCCTGTCTCTGGGCTCAGGCTTGCTTCACTCCACAAGGCCAGCTGTAGATTATCAAGCAAACGGTTCATCTCTTTTCTCCGAGCCTTCTCTCCTTCCTCACAACCAAGCTCCTCTGTATGCTTACTTCCTGGGGCTCCAGCTCAAGACTACATATCAGAACTCCAACTCTATCCTTTGTCATGTCTTTTATCTTTGATTCCCCACCCCCCAAGTGGTGAGGCTCAATGCCCTACTGACGTGGTCCAATCAAAGCCCTAATTTATAAATTAACCATGCCCAGATGAACAGATCAGTTTACAAGCATAATCCAGTATCTATTTTTGGAATTCATAACTGTATCAAACTGCCAAACTGCTACACTGACCTAACTAAACCGTTGTGTTCATAAATTCTTTTATGCATCATTTCCAAGAACCTAGAGGAATCAAAAATTTCCCATCTTCATTTGGTGAGCCAGCCAGGAGAAAGAAAAGTGAGTCATTCTCCCTGACCCTCGCTGGAAACTGGTGAGTTTTAAGGCCTGTTTGTGCCCTCTTTTAGTTCTATTTTAAAAGGGTTAATGGCTAAGGGGTTCCCTGGATAAGCTCCCATAGGACATAAACTCAGTCTGCTCAGACTTCCAGTTCCCTCTCCTGAGGTGGTAGGGGCCAATCCCCATGCTGGGTAATTCCGAGGAAATTTTGGGTGGCAGATGAAATTGCCCTTGAGACCTGACTGGGCACATGGCCTAAGTCAGGAGTCTGCAGGGAGTTTACCAGACCCTTTCTAAATTCAAAATGGCTATCACCCATTGTACTGTTTCCTTAGATGGCTAGTTAACTACTTTTAATTAAAGGTGCCTTTGATCTTCTGACTACTGCCATCCTCATTCTGGGTCTGAGATGCTTTAGAATGCCTTAGAAACTGAAAAAGCATTTGTTAGAGCCAGGCCTAAGCCCCACCCTCAGCAGTGCCCTGAGGCTTTGCTCCTTCTCCACCCTGGAGAGGTCTGGAGATTGTTGGGTGGGTGGATGGTCCCTGAGAGTGTTTGTGGGCAAATCACAGGACAATTAGTTTTGTATGGGCTTTTACTGTCAGGTTTAACTGGGACCTCAGCCCCTGGAAGCAGCTATGGGGTGAGCTCACTCATGGCCAGCTCCTAAAACTGCTGCAAAGTAGGCAAAAGCTTTAAAAGTCCCTAGCCAGCCCCTTTCCTAGCAGGAAAGCCCAGCTTGGGTGTTTCGGTCTGGAAACCGGACCCAGTTGCCTCCAAGTCCTCTAAGGCTCTGGTGATGCCCAGAGACAAAGTTCCTGATCCCAAAATGTGGGAGAGCAAGCAGGGCTCCCAATTTCCAGGACGCTGGTTGAGTGAGCAACCCTGTTCTGTCAGGACAGCAGTGGGATGCCATCCAATCTGACAAATGCATTTTCCTCCCCTAGGATAATGGGCTGCCCTTAAACTGGGACAACCTGCCTAGTCTAATCTTCCTGCCACACCATGTGGTCACAATGTGTGTAATGGAGATTTTTAAACAAGGTAACACTGATAGAAATTCCTAAGGCCCATAAAACTTGCTTAGACATTACCCTGGACATGCATCCAGGCCTGACCGATCACGCCACCATAGAATAATCAAACCACCCCTAGTAAAGATTAACCCAAACCCCCTTAACACCGATGCTAACTGCAAACATTAGCTTTTGTAATATTGCTTGCTTGCTTGCTCTGCTGGATATAGATAAAACAGATATGCGTTTAAGTGTACGTTTGAAGCTGCCAATCACCCTCTCTGGCATGAGAAAAAATGATGCTTTATTTTAATTAACCAATCTGGTATCTTGGCATGAAAAAGTTGCTTAATCATGCTGACCCTGCTAAAATCCCCCATAAAAACCCACCGCAGGAAACCAGAGTTGCTTCTCTCCATACTGCTGGAGGGAGCCCCGGCTGGCCAGTAATAAAGGTTCCTCATTTAACCACATTGTCTGGGTGCTAAATTTCTTTCTGTAAGAAGTGTTCCACTTCATCTGGAGGCCCCAGCGAGATCTGAGCGGAGCTGGCCACACTGAGGATTCCAGGGAAAGGCCTCTGAGAATTCCTCAGCCCTGGGAAAACCTCAGTCTGGCTACAGCACTCCGAGAGAAATTTGGTAATTCAGTTTGAGGAACCATCTGGTCTGTCCTGGTGAGTCTGGATCCAGCGGGGGCTGTAGGGTTGCCAGACGCGGCTTTAATCCCTCAGCCAGGCCAGCCAGTGAGACGTCACCTACGGCCACTGGGTAGTCTACAGGGAGTAGATTACATAGGTGTGTTAAGTGTGTGGTAAGCTGTCTTCTGGCAACCGGCTTGCTAAATCTCTGTCTTGTGTCCGTTGTACTTGTCGCTATGGGTCAGTCTGCTTCTTCTTGTCCTATGACACCCCTTAACTGTTTTCTTAAGAATTTTCAGGAGGTCAGAAAGGCAGCGGCTGGATATGGGGCCAAGGTCAACCCCGGGACTCTCCTGACGCTCTGTGAATTGGAATGGCCAGACTTCGAAGTAAGGTGGCCCTCTGAAGGGACCACCGACTTACCAACTGCCCAGAGTCCGGAAAATAATCTACGGGAAGCCCAGCCACCCGGACCAAATATGATACATCGATGTGTGGATTAAACTGTTAAATGATACCCCAGAAGGGCTAAAATCTCGTCTTGCAAGTTGTGCAGTCCAGCCTGCAACTCAGCTCCCCTGGAAACCCCATGCTAAAGGCCCAGAAACCACCGTACTCCAAGGGGAACTGGAAGAGCCAGTAGAAGAACCTCCCCCATACCGTCCCCAACCCCAGAGTCCTCTATCCCCCCCTGCACCCTCAACTGCCCCTCCTGAACCCCTCTATCCCCACTCCCCACCTTAGAGAAAACCCCCTTGGTTAGCCCTCCCCATGCTCGAAAGGGAACACCATATCAGGCACCTAAAAAAGAAAGTACAGTGCCCCTTCTGCCCTTGCGTCAGACAGGCCCTGGGGTAGGGGATGATGGACTCCCATTTATGGTATATGCCCCCTTCTCCTCCACTAATCTGTACAATTGGAAGCATCAGAACCCTCCATTTTCTAAAAAAAAACCAAGGGCCGATCACCCTCTTAGAAACAATATTCTTTACCCACAATCCCACTTGGGATGACTGTCATCAGCTGTTGCAGGTCCTATTCACCTCTAAAGAGAGAGACAAAATTCAAAGGGAGACAATAAAAGCAGTTTTAAGCCATGATGACCTGCCTACTACACATCCTGCACGTATTGAAAGGGTTTTTCCTTCTACTCGCCTGGAGTGGAACTACAACTCAGACCAAGGTAAGGAGGCTCTCAAGCGGTTCCGCCAGACTCTTTTGCGGGGCCTTCGAGCTGCCGCCCGGAAGCCTACTAATCTTTCAAAGGTAAGCGAAACTACCCAAGAGCCCAATGAGTCACCCTCAGCCTTTTTTAAAGATTAATGAAGGCCTATCGGAATTATACTCCAATAGACCTTGAAGCTCCCGAAAACCGCAGGGCAGTTAATATAGTGTTTGTCACACAGTCAGCTCCTGATATCCGGAAAAAGTTGCAGATGTTGGAAGGGTTTAAGGGAAAATTACTTTCTGAATTAATGAAGGTGGCCCAGAAGGTGTTACTAATCACTGAGGCCCCCCACAAGCTCTATGTAGATAACAATAGCTTCATCAAGGACAGAGTTCGGTATGCTGGCGCGGCAGTAGTAGAGCCCCCTGTCATTATTTGGTCCCAATCGTTGGGTCACGGCACTTCTGCACTGAAAGCTGAACTTGTGGCTCTCACCCAAGCATTAAGGTGGGCTAAGGGCAAGACTGTCAATATCTACACTAACAGCCGATACGCATTTGCCACCGTCCATGCACACGGGGCTCTCTATCAGGAATGTGGGTTCCTGACTGCTGGGGGAAAAGGAAATTAAAAACAGAACAGAAATTCTAGCATGCATTGTAAAGGACATCAGAAAGGAAACTCTCCACAGGCAGAAGGAAATCGGCTGGCAAATGAAGCAGCACAAGCAGCAGCCCTCCTGCCAGTTGCCCCGCTCCGACTGTTCCCAGCTGTCCCCACTCAAGAGGTGCCAGCGTTCCGGTATTCTCCGGAAGAGGTGGTTAAAGGAAAAAACCTGGAGCCCAAGCAGCGCAAGAAGGGTGGTTCATTCTGCCAGACAGTAAAATTTACTTACCAGAAACAACAGGAAGGCAGTTAGCAAAACGATTACACACTGCCACACATATGGGAAGCACAAGGTTAACTGAGCTACTGCAAAGAAACTTTTACTTCCAAAACTTGTCTATAATCAGCAAGGATCTCTCAAACTGATGTGAAGTCTGAGCCAAAGTAAATCAAGAAAGAGGAATAAAAATTCCAGAAGGAAGTAAGCTACGGGGACTGGAACCCGGAGAACACTGGGAGATAGACTTTACAGACTTAAAACCGGGCAAGTATGGTTACAGATATCTCCTAGTACTGGTAAACACTTTCTCAGGTTGGACAGAAACATATCCAACCAAGGGTGAAATGACAGCCGTAGTGGTTAAGAAATTAATATCTGAAGTTATACCAAGGTTTAGGCTACCCCTAAGAGTGGGGTCAAATAATGGCCCAGCCATTGTGGCAGCGGTAACTCAGCAATTGGCTAAGGCTCTGGGAATAAATTGGAAATTACATTGTGCGTTTTGACCCCAAAGCTCGGGACAGGTAAAGAGGATGAACCGCACCTTGAAAGATTCATTAACTAAGTTGGCTTTGGAGTCTGGCAAAAACTGCGTGAGTCTCCTTCCCTTTGCCCTTCTAAAAGCTAGGTGTACCCCTATGTGCAAGGTATAACGCCTTACAAAATTATGTTTGGCAAACCCCCACCCCTATTGCCTAAGATAGGATTGGAAACCGTGACTGAATTTAACAACCAGTATCTCTTTTCCTCCCTAAAGGTTTTCAACCGGATTAGAAAGACAGTAAATAAAACTGTACAATCGGCACACCCTCCTCCTTCCGGTACTAACTTTACTTCTTTGCAGGCCCAACCGGGAAATCTAGTCTGGGTACAAAAACTCCAAGCTGAGACCCTTAAACCTCGTTGACTAATAATTAGAGCACTGCCGCTCTAATTACAGGAGAAAAAAATTTTCAAGCTCTCGCCTCACAAGTTAACTCTGACTTAAAAAAGTTAAAAAAATCTGTTAACCACCTGGAACAATCTCTATCCTCCCTAGCAGAGGTAGTGCTACAAAATAGGCAGAACTAGATCTACTGTTTTTAAAACAAGGTGGCCTCTATGTAACCTTAGGAGAAACCTGCTGCTTTTATGTTAATCATTCAAGAATAATTAAGGAAAGTCTGTCACTTTTACAGAACATGTTAAAAAAAAAACAAGAAAAGCTACAATCTAAAAGTACAAATTGGTATAAAAAACTCCAGGCAGTAAAATTAATAGCACTGCACGCTGCATCATTGCGCATGGCATATTCCCCTTTAAATAATCATACTGAATCAACGATTTGATTCTATGGCAAAACAGGAGTGGGGAATGTAATGGAGGTTTTTAAACAAGGTAACACTGATAGAAATTCCTAAGGCCCATAAAACTTGCTTGGACAATACCCCGGATATGCATCCGGGCCTGACTGATCACGCCATCATAGAATGATCAAACCACCCCTAGTAAAGGTTAACCCCAATCCCCTTAATGCTGATGCTAACCGCAAACATTAGCTTCTGTAATATTGCTTGCTTGCTTGCTCTGCTGAATATAGATAAAACAGATATGCGTTTAAAGTGTACGTTTGAAGCTGCCAATCACACTCTGGCACGAGAAAAAATGATGCTTTGTTTTAATTAACCAATCTGGCATCTTGGCATGAAAAAGTAGCTTAATCATGCTGACCCTGCTAAAATCCCCCATAAAAACCCACCGCAGGAAGCCAGAGTTGCTTCTCTCCATACTTCTGGAGGGAGCCCTGGCCGGCCGGTAATAAAGGTTCCTCATTTAACCACACTGTCTGGGTGCTAAATTTCTTTCTGTAAGAAGTGTTCCACTTCATCTGGCTAAAAGTGGGCTCTATATGGGACCCTGAATTCCAGTTAAACCTGCGTAAGAGAGGAGAAGGCAGACAGATCTGAGGGCCAGAGACCACAACCACATGGTCATGTCTTCTTAAAGCAGGAGTTCTTAACAAGGGGTCTGTGAAACAAAAAATGATTGATAACCCCTGCCTTAAAGGGATGAGAAAATGCACTCTAATTACTAAACCTCTCCCCTGTAGAATAAGGAACCTCCTCATGTGCCATCAGTTATGATTAAAAGATTCTTGGCTTTCCTAGCTCCCTAACTATTTCCTTGTGACACTCCAATCCTTCCAGCCAAAAAGGCTTGCAAGGTTTTACCCATTGTGGGAGTAACTAATGGGATGCAGCCCCAATTTGTGTCTCATCTCTGGTAGGGCTTCTCTGGACCCCTTAGCTCCACATCTAGCAGCTGCCCAGGGATTTTCCTGGAGGAACAAAGCTGGAGGTTCCTGCATGAAGTTTCTGCTGTGGGCAGACATGGGGAGCTTTGTGTCCAGGTGATGCTAAAGTCAAGTCTTTCCCTAAACTAAGCTAAGTGTGTAAACTTCTCTCTTCTGTTCTAATCTGTGCTTGCTCTAACTTTGTTAGTCTGCTCATACCTACGAAATCATAAATCAGATTTGGGGTTTGCCTGTTACAAATTGGATAATGGTGAAAGGTAACCTAAAAAAAAAATGAGTCTTTAAATGTCAATGCCATCTTGCAATTAAAATTGATATATAAAGAAATCACAGGTGGAATTAATTCAACACCTGGAAAAGAAATACTTAGCAAATTTGTTACTAATAAAATTGTTTTAGTTGCTTAATGAACAAAAGTACTCAACTTGTTTTAAGTGAAAACTTACTAGAAACTAAGAGTTAAAATCATTATATAGATGCCTTTATATTATGAAACAGCAGAAGAATAGTAACTTAAATTATTATAACTGGGTGGGTGTAGCCTAAACTATTGTAATGGTAATCTTAAACTAAACTTACCTTTGATTGTGGTTATTTTGTAACTAGGCTCACCTAGCTTTTAAACTTCAGCTATTATGGTGGTAATTACAAACGAAGTTTGCTTTTGTTTATGGTTACTTCAAGTCTAGCCTCATCTCTTGCCTTTCTTATGGTTATTTCATGACTGCTTCTGCCCCTGTATCTCAGGGGAAAGCAAAGTTGAGACACCCGTTTCCTGTCCTTGCATAACCTATAATGGTGTCAATTTATTTAGCTTGGGTGTTATCTCTTTGGTTTATAGAATACCAAGTAAATTAACATTATATGTATTAAATCTTTAAAATGATGAAAGTTGTAAGTTCATGTTTAATGAAATTAAGCTAAAGAAGAAAATGTAGATCTGCCCTCTCTTAAATGGATAAAGTAAATTTCATTGGTTGCTTACTCTAATTAAATAAGCTTATCTTGACATAAAGTCAAGTCTATGTGCTTATAGTTAATTATAAGGAGTTTTCTTCTAAACTGAAGCATTTAAATGACTAATTCCAAGCAGCCATTATTAATTAGAAACCTAAACTGATAATAGCAAAAAGTAACTTCATAACAGGAAAACCTGTCAGAGGCCACCTCAATCTGCATTTAAAGTGGTGGTAAGGAAAGAGAACCTTAATTCCATTGGGAATCTTCAGTTTTCATAAAATAACTGAGAAAGTAAGTTTTCCTGTGCTGCTAACATAAAATACCTGTGTAATTAACGTCCTCATGGTAAAAGTGTAGAAGTAAAAAGCAAAGTACTAACAAGTTACATGGCTTTGGGAGCATTTAGAAAGTGTATAAAAATCAAAAGAAACTTCAGCATTATCAAACTCTTGTACTTTCAAACTAGGCCTACAATACACTGCAGGTTGCTTCTCCATTGGAGTTATTGGCTAGGTTGGTCACTGACCCCTAAACAATAAATGTATCTACTGTATCTCTGGTTGTGCTCCTGAAGTGGATGGAGAGTACATTGCAGTTTCAAACTCCTGCGGCAGCCAGCAATGGCTCGATATGGCCAGATGCACAATGGGCATTGCCTCCAAACTGGTACTGTTTCATAGTGCTGAAGAATGCTATGCACCAGGCCAGTGAAGTACTGGAACCTACTTTCCTTGCTTCTTTCTAGGGTTAACGGTGCTGCAGCATGCTGGCTTTGTGAAGGACATACCAAGTGGAGCAATGATTACCAGAGTACTGTGAGTAGAACTTAAACACAATTGGCATTATGGCCTGCTCCCATGGAGAGATAACATGTAAGGTATTGCAAACCTGGAGCTTGGATCTATTAACTGCAGCTCAAAGGGAAACTTATACATTGGGTTGTGCATTAATTAGTGCTAAGTACTGTACCTATATCTCTCCTATTCTAGATATATGCCTGATGATTATGGTGATATCTTTCCTATTCTAGATCATATGCAGAGGGATATTGAACATGTTAAAAGTCCTAGTAAACTTCATTTTCTAAGTAGTTAATAAACATTCCTGTAAGATAAAAGAATAACCACCTTGCCTGAAAGCAATGGGAGCAAGAGCCCTTTTAATTAAAAAGAGGGCCACCAAATTAACTTGGGGGAGACTGTCAGTCTTCACCCCACACCAGGTGAACGATGTGCTTAACCCAGGTCTCCCTCCAAGCCCTTATTCCAGAACCTGTCCCACTCATACCCTGGGGAGGACTGGCAGACCCACATGCCATCCTGCCAGGGCTAAGAGTTTTCCCATAAAAAGGGAAATGGAAAATGAGGTGGCTAGGACCGACTTCAGCTTAACCCCTTCAAGATGGTCTATGAGTAACGTTTCCTCACCCAGGACCTGAAAACCAGGTTCTGATCAAAACCTGGCAGGAGAACAGCCCTTACTCAAAATTCGAGCCAAAATGGAAGGGACCTTATTCTGTGGTTCTGGTCATTCCTGCAGCTATTAAAGTTAAAGGACTTGCCAGCTGGGTGCACTTAGCCTGTGTGAAGCCAGCTACCCAAGGAAGTGCCATCTCACCAAAAGCACCTGACGGGATGTATGTGTGTCAGTCATCGGACAGCCTGAAACACCTCTTCAAGAGACAGAGCTAAGTAGTGTCTGTGTCAAAGCCAGCTGTTCTCTCTAACTCTAGCCCAAATGCCTATTGCTATGGGGAGGGCAGGCCAAACACCCCTTAAGAAACCATGTCTGTTTTCATTTCCTGTAGTTTCTCCCTATACAATGACCAAAAGGGCAATGCCTCTTCTCATGCCCCTCTTAGCTAGCTTTCTTAAGCATAACCACCACCATTGAAACCTGGGATTGGCAATTTACAGCAAACCCCATTATCTATTACAATCTCTTTCTAAAGCTAACTAACAGCATAGAAGAAACTAGCTGTGCCTTAGAGGTCCTAAAACAGCAAACAAACTCTCTTGCTGCTGTAGTACTGCAAAATCGCAGAGCCCTTAACATGCTAACAGCAGTATGGGGGTGGGAGCATGTCTATTTCTCAAGAAAAATGCTGTTTCTATATAAATCACTCTGGAATAATCCTAAACAACATTCAAAACCTGCAAGATGAAGCCCACCAAGAATGCAGCCTCTGAAGGCACCTGGCTTTTCTCAGTCTTATGGTCCAGTATGTCATAGCTAACCCCCCTTTTTGGGCCCACTTACCACCATCTTTATCCTTTTAGTGCAGCCATATATCTTTAAAATTCTAAGTTTATTTCTTCCAGAAACAACACCTTCCAAAACAAGGTATTAGTCACCCAGGGATTTCAGCTAGTTCTGACCAGTGTTGGACCTGTCTTCCCTCAAGCTCAATAGAATAGCCAGAGAGGTTTACACCCTGCCAGGCAGGGACTACTGCCCTAACCAGCAGGAAGTAACTACAGAAGAATGATTATGCCCCTCAGCAACCCCCTTAAGAATAAGGGTGTGAACTCTCTGAGGGGGTAGTTGAGGCAAGTTAGTACAGGAGGAGAAGACAACCCACAACATGGCTGATGGACAACATGGCTGGCAGACTGCATGGCCAGCAGACAACATGGCTGCAAGACCTTGCTGGGACCTTGAGTTTAACCTTGAGGTCCCAGTTTCTCTTTCCCGGATGTCCCCTTAGCCCCAGATATTCCACAAAGGCCTCACCATTGGCCCTCCACCACAGGTGGAGTAACCAATAACTGGTGGGGCCCATCCTCTTATCATTATCAAAGGGGTGGAATAATTAACAGTTTAAAAGGTAATCACACATGGCAGAGCTCGCTTTCTCTGCCTATAGCGGCCTGCACCAAGTCTTGGTGTGTATTTCCATCTTTCTCTCCTATTTCCATCAAGTTCTGTTCTTTTCCCCATTTCCCAAATAATTTTTTTTTACTGACCTAACTAAACTGGCATGTTCATAAATTCTTTTATGCATCATAGCCAAGAACCTAGAGGAAACAAACATTTCCCTTCTTCAACCGTGCTTAGTAGCAATGCTTCAATATTTGTACATCATTTGTAACAAATGTACCATCCACATGTAAATTATTATACATATGTATATATGGGAATCCTCTATGTTTTCTATGTGACTTTTCTGTAACCTAAAGCTTCTTTGAAGATAAAGTGAGAAAAATGACACTGGGGAAACATGGAAGAAATTGTCACTGTATATACAAGAGAACAGATCTTACAGCGATAAAAGACACAATGTATAAAATTTTTTATTTCATTTCAAATTTTTTTTTAATTTTTCTACTTTTTATTTTTGTATTTCATTTGATATTTTTAAATTATTATTATTTCATTTTCTTAATTTTATTT